>JBBPBX010079632.1:0-16347 GCA_038048925.1 Garcialebias charrua
GCAGACTACCATGCAAGGTGCTTTCCAGTCCTACCCTTGACATGGCATGGGCTGTCTCGCCTTCCTTTTTTTCCGGTTCTCAAAATGGTGCATGGTCGGTGCGGTTTGAGCTCTTTTACCATAGCATTTGTCATATAAAGCTTTTAATAAAAAATCAGTAAACAAGTTCTAAGCTTCTTTTTGCAGAGAATAACAACTTTTTACACGAAGGCACGGGTTTCAACCGTGAATTTTGGAGCTTCGACAAGACGAAGGTTTTTTTTCCCGAGGTTAGCCTGTTAGCTTAACTTCTCAGCTTAGCTGCTTTTAACGATCCAAAAACGCAATATAGGACGGTTAAAACAGATTTTAAAGAGAAAGGGAGGGGGTCAGTGAGGACACCGGAGTTGAGCTTTTTGTCATGCAATGTCTGCAGTAGAAAGAGAGAGACACAAAGAAACAATAAAGACGATAAATGAAAATGAGGTTGATAATTTTCATTTATCATGCGATTAATTGATTTATTGTTCATCGTGACAGGCCTAATTTTTTAGTCCAATTCTTTTATGCAAGTTTAATTAAACTTTGTACAGTGGTTCATGGGATATTTTGGCACACAAACAGACATGCACGTCTTTGGGCATCACAATAATTAGCAGCAGCTAACTGTAGCACTTCCAGTGCAGTCTGGAGAATTGTGACTGATGGTTTATAAAATCAAAATTCTCTGAGTTATGATTTTTATTTTTTTTTTTGTGCACTGCTTCAGATCTCTATACCAAGGTTGTTTTTCCTATAAAAGTATATCAGTTTATTAATTAATGTATATATTTCTTTCCTCATGTTTTTCTTGTTTTATCTCTGTATGAAAGGTTGTGCTGCTCCCAGCTGCAGTCCTAGACATCTTAACAACATCTCGCTCACTTTCAACCCAGCTGAGTTTTGCTCCGCCTCTTTTGGTTCTGCTCAAAACTCACACCTGAGCAGACGCGGCCGCTTCACCTGTGATTTGTGAACAATTGGAGGAAGAACTGGTCTGTGCAGCCATTTCACTGTAAATGAGAACTGGTTCTTAATGGACCCACCTGGAACAGCAACATGTTGGTCGTTCAGGGAACATCAAAAACAGTCAACATTAGTTTTGTTTTGAAAAGCGTTAATATTTGACAAGTCAGACATGGCAGAATAATATGTGTTCAATAGGAGGCATAGTGTATCATTTAAGTTTTTATTATAGTTCCACATTAGACTATCACTAATGTACTTTTATTGCAAGGAAATAAACCTTGAAATGTAATTTCTCTGAATTACACTTTTGGGTTCTGTTTATTGCATTTATATGATTCAATGCAGCAAAAATAAACACATTTAAAAGGTAACAGATCATTGTAATACCACAGATGACAAAAAAGGACATTATTATTATTATTATTATTATTATTATTATTATTATTATTATTATTATTATTATTATTATTATTATAATGACTTTAATTGCTGGATGTGTAGCCCCTGATTTGCTGGCTTTTAGTAACTGTGGCCCCCTGAGCAGTTTAGTTGAATAGCCCTGGTGTACACTCTCTGAGATATTCAAACACAATGCATCTTCACTTAGTAAGCTAAATATATGATTTCAAGCTAACACTCATGAACAACAGTCAAAAAAGTTAACAAAGAACAGTTCAGTCTGATGAACTTAAGTCCAGTTCCATAGTAAAATGTTTTCTATACAGTATAAGGTCAAAAATTATTGTCCTGTAAAATTAAATAGTACTTTGCCTGGCAGACCAGAATGTCTTGGTGCTTTAAATGCTTTGAAGGACAGAGGTGCTCATATTTGAAGCAGGTTTCTTGTGAGTTTCCTGCCAGTCCTCTGCCCACTGATCCTCTAAATCCAACCCAGTCAGAAGCAGTCCTCCTAACGTGTGTTCACATTTCAATCCTACACTATTCACCATAAAGTCATCAAGAGTGTTACAAAAATATAAATTAAACAAAGAAATGCCCTTCCTGTTCATTGTTTAACAGTCAGGTTATGGTCTCCTGTATTCAGCCCATGTCCTGTGAGTAATATTTGTCTGCAGTGTACAGTTGGTCATACTGAGTACGAGACGTGTTGTTATGCTAAGGACAAACATTTAGACGTGCTGGTACTGATTTGGGAGGATAAAAACAAACTGACTGTTCTATTTGTTAGACTCCATCCATCCATTTTCTTCTGCTTATCCAAGGTCGGGTCGAGGGGGTAGCATCCTAAGTAGGGAGGCCCAGACTTCTCTCTTCCAGCCTCTTGGGCCAGCTCCTCCGGGGGAATCCCAAGGCGTTCCCAGATCAGCCGAGAAACATAGTCCCTCCAACATGTCCTGGGTCTTCCTCTGGGCCTCCTCCCGGTGGGACGTGTTCGGAACACCTCGCCAGAGAGGCGTCCAGGAGGCATCCTAACCAGGCCCCCAAGCCACCTCAACTGGCTCCTCTCGATGTGGACAAGCAGCGGCTCTACTCCCGGATGACTGAGCTTCTCACCCTATCTTCATGCCCTTCCTGTTCATTGTTTAACAGTCAGTAATGGTGAAGACCTTATTAGTATTGACTGCAGCAGTGTTTTTTTTCTTTGAAGTAAAGTTAAGATTTCAGACAAATGATGCATTTCATTGAGGATGACAAAGATAACGTCCGATAACACTGATGTATTTTGTCTCTATGTTAAATTTATTGTTCTGGTAAAGTTTTACAAGGCAATAGCCTATGCTAGGTTGTCTTAATGTTAGCTTGCTAACTTGAGAAGCACGTAGCTAATGACAAGCGGGTTGGAGGATCGAAGATAATTTATTATTGTTGATTTGTTTTACAGATCAACTAAAATAAACACACCATGTTCAGCAAATTACGCTACACAGTATTGCTCCCTGCTTTGTCTGTGCTGAATGTGAAAGTGAAACTTAAGTGAATGGCCATGACTTGAAGGTAGTTTTATGCTGGATACATTGTACAATTACGGCTGGTTCCATCATTTTAGGGGTGAAAATTAGAAGTGCTTATATCGGCACATAATGGGACAATTATCACCATTACTGATATGTCCGCAAACATCTATATTGACCTATATTATTCACCCTACTAATATATCAGTTGGGCTATATTTAATACAACAATAAATTGAAGTAACAAAAGTTTTGGGAGATGGGCTTAGCGCAGGGGGAGCAGGTGATAATTCATTCAACCTTTATTTAGTCAGGTAAATCTTATTGAGCCTCGAGGGCTCATTTACGAAAGCGACCTGCTACAAACTAAAGAATGATGAACAGCAATGATACAATTTCATTAAACAATAAACAAAAGAAAAAGAAAAAAGTAGCAAAACTAGCAAAAACATTATAAGGTAGATGTACAAAATCAAAGACAGGAACATATCTGCATCCACTTTGGAGTCTCCCCCAGCTACAGTGAATTGGTCACATGTGAACACATTTAACCATATACAGGTCCTTCTAAAAAAATTAGCATATTGTGATAAAGGTCATTATTTTCCATAATGTAATGATAAAAATGAAACTTTCATATATTTTAGATTCATTGCACACCAACTGAAATATTTCAGGTCTTTTATTGTTTTAATATTGATGATTTTGGCACACAACTCATGAAAACCCAAAATTCTTGTCTCAAAATTAGCACTGTATTTCATCCGACCAATAAAAGAAAAGTGTTTTTAATACAAAAAAGTCAACCTTCAAATAATTATGTTCAGTTATGCACTCAATACTTGGTCGGGAATCCTTTTGCAGAAATGACTGCTTCAATGCGGCGTGGCATGGAGGCAATCAGCCTGTGGCACTGCTGAGGTGTTATGGAGGCCCAGGATGCTTCGATAGCGGCCTTAAGCTCATCCAGAGTGTTGGGTCTTGCGTCTCTCAACTTTCTCTTCACAATATCCCACAGATTCTCTATGGGGTTCAGGTCAGGAGAGTTGGCAGGCCAATTGAGCACAGTAATACCATGGTCAGTAAACCATTTACCAGTGGTTTTGGCACTGAGCAGGTGCCAGGTCGTGCTGAAAAATGAAATCTTCATCTCCATAAAGCTTTTCAGCAGATGGAAGCATGAAGTGCTCCAAAATCTCCTGATAGCTGCATTGACCCTGCCCTTGATAAAACACAGTGGACCAACACCAGCAGCTGACATGGCACCCCAGACCATCACTGACTGTGGGTACTTGACACTGGACTTCTGGCATTTTGGCATTTCCTTCTCCCCAGTCTTCCTCCAGACTCTGGCACCTTGATTTCTGAATGACATGCAAAATTTGCTTTCATCCGAGAAAAGTACTTTGGACCACTGAGCAACAGTCCAGTGCTGCTTCTCTGTAGCCCAGGTCAGGCGCTTCTGCCGCTGTTTCTGGTTCAAAAGTGGCTTGACCCTGTAGCCCATTTCCTGCACACGCCTGTGCACGGTGGCTCTGGATGTTTCTACTCCAGACTCAGTCCACTGCTTCCGCAGGTCTCCCAAGGTCTGGAATCGGCCCTTCTCCACAATCTTCCTCAGGGTCTGGTCACTTCTTATTTCCCCAGCTCCCCGGGCACTTTCTATGGCTGCCCACTGCACCACCTGGTGGTGGTTGGGTTAAATGCAGAGACAAATTTCGTCTTGTATGGAAAACATACACAGATGACAAAAATGTGACATTTATTTATTTTTATTTATTCTTCTCGTTGTGCAACGTTTTCTGCCACACTTTTCCCTTCCCACAGACTTCCCACTGAGGGGCCTTGATGCAGCACTCTGGGAACAGCCTATTTGTTCAGAAATTTATTTCTGTGTCTTACCCTCTTCCTTGAGGGTGTCAATGATGGCCTTCTGGACAGCAGTCAGGTCGGCAGTCTTACCCATGATTGCGGTTTTGAGTAATGAACAGGCTGGGAGTTTTTTAAAAGCCTCAGGAATCTTTTGCAGGTGTTTAGAGTTAATTCGTTGATTCAGATGATTAGGTTAATAGCTCGTTTAGAGAACCTTTTCATGATATGCTATTTTTTTGAGACAGGAATTTTGGGTTTTTGTGAGCTGTATGCCAAAATTATCAGTATTAAAACAATAAAAGACCTGAAATATTTCAGTTGGTTTGCAATGAATCTAAAATATATGAAAGTTTCATTTTTATCATTACATTATGGAAAATAATGACCTTTATCACAATATGCAAATTTTTTGAGAAGGACCTGTATTAATCTTTTACATGCCGTTAGCTTTAATGCGGGGCTGGTGATTTTGTTGGGAGAACAGGCTGCCCTTCTTGTATAATGGTTGGGGAAACGCCGTCAAATAAAAGCCAATATGGAGTATTCCACACCAATATGGTCCACACCAAAGGCGCATGCTATAGTGCAAGTTCGACCCCGTGTGTAGTATCTCACCTAGTTGGACTTTTGGAAACTTGTTGGTAACTCCAAATGACAAAGAAATAGGTAACTTTTCCATTTTAGTGTCACTGATCTCAGTCTTTGAGGTGTAGCGACTAGCAGACATGTATCTGTGTGCTGTGTATACTAGACTGGTCACATTATTTTAATGCACATCAAAATAATATATTACCCTGATGCATGCTCAATAATCCAGGTAGAAAAATCCAAAAAAGCTAAGTCTGGTCCTCTGGACATTCAAAAAAAACAAAACAAAACAAAGCAAAAAAACATGTAGAAACGTTTCGTCTTTCGTCCGAAAGACTTCCTCAGTCTGAGAAGCTGAGCAGGGTTGCCAGATCTCCAGACCGAAAGAAGCGATCAGCTCCTTCAAAACAAGCACAAACAAGCGGCTCGCTCTTTCAAAAAAAGCCCAAAAAAAGCCCAGCTGGCAACCCATCCCATTGTGTAAAAAAAGGCAGTTTTAAACAGTATAAACATATTTATTATGGCATTACATATATCTAGCAAAATTATACATAAAAGAACGTATTCAGTCTAAAAAATAAAAATACATTTTGCATTTTTCTCCCATCTGTGGTCGGATCCAGTCTTGAAGAGCACGCTCTTTCTCCCAATCTTTATTATATTTTTTTCCATATTTACCCCACTTAGAGCTCACATTAGCGTTGTCTTGTCTAGACAAAGAATAAAGAACAGAGACAAAGAATAAAGAACAATGTTGCATTCGCGTGTAGTCGGATGTCCCGTGAAGAAACACGGTTTTTAATTTTAAACTCACTTTGAAAGTAATTTTCATTAATTTATCATTTTGTTTGCTAAAAACGAACATAGTTGAATGATACAAGATATATATGTGGTGTCACTATATGCAAAGTTCAAAAATGATGTCACAATACTGTAATGTATACAGCAGTGTTCGTGCATGTATATTACAGAGTGTCAGTGAACGCACCGCGAGAGAGAGAGCGTGACGTAGGCACGCGGGTTCAGTGTGTGTGTGAAGATAGAAAGTGCAGAGAACGGAGTAATGCAGGATCGTGCCGTCTGATAAGTGTATTGTGCAGTTTAAACAATAAAGCTACATCAGCACCAAACCAGCATATTTATTAAGCGTGCAGAGAAACATCAAAAATACCTTTAAAATAACTTCAGGAGTACATTTCACAAAACAAGCCCAAATAAGCGACGCAACACCCATGGTAAGCACAAAAAACCGCCACAAGCGGCTCACCGAATTTAAAAGCGACTCCAGGAAAAAACAAGCCCAATGCCGCTTGAAATAAGCGGACTTGGCAACTATGAGCTGAGTTCAGCTCAGTCTTATAAATAGCACCCTCCCACAGTGGATCAACCAGTTGGCTGATGACAGCCGAAACCAGCTGCTCACATGATCAAGGAGGACCATCAGCCTGACGATGGATCGTTAACACCCTGATGGTTGTTTGCTATTCACAGAGGGCTGAGTGATACTAGCAATAACAGCATTGTAAGTGGGGGACAGTTGAACCCGGAGGCCTCCACCTCTGTTTAATGATGGACGGTTTCTTTTCACAAAGATGGCCTCCTTTACTCCTCTCTCAAACCATTGTTCCTCTCTATCAAGGATGTGAACATCTTCATCCCTGAAAGAGTGACCGCTGGCCTGGAGATGAGTGTAGACCGCAGAGTCCTGACCTGATGATGTTGATCTTCTGTGCTGGGCCATCCTTTTGGCCAGTGGCTGTTTAGTTTCCCCGATGTAAGACTGATCACAGCCCTCCTGACACTGAACAGCATACACAATATTACTCTGTTTGTGCCGGGGGACTGGATCTTTGGGATGAACCAGTCTTTGTCGTAATGTATTTTGGGGTTTAAAAGCCACTGGGACGTTGTGTTTAGAAAATAAACGTCTCAATGTCTCTGAAACTCCCGCAACATACGGAATGACCACTGGTCTGGGTCTGGGTTCCTTCTTTTCACCTGATGGCTGGCTGGAGTCCTGTTTGGGTTTCTTCTCTGCTTTCAGGAAGGCCCAGTTAGGATATCCACATTTCTCTAGAGCCTGTTTTGTGTGTGATTTCTCCTTCTGTCTGGCTGCTGAGTTAGTGGGGACGCTGTCTGCTCTGTGGTACAGAGTCCTGATGACTCCTAACTTGTGCTCCAGAGGGTGATGGGAGTCAAACTGTAAATACTGGTCTGTGTGTGTGGGTTTGCGGTACACCTCAGTTTGCAAATTTCCTCTACCAGAAACTGATAGACGAAAGACGAAACGTTTCTACAAATGTTTTTTTTTTGCTTTGTTTTTTGTTTTTGTTGTTTTTTTGAATGTCCAGAGGACCAGACTTAGCTTTTTTGGAACATAATATATTATTTAGATTATAGAGTAAGAATTTTGTAGCTTCTGTTTGAATGGATTACTTTTTTTTTAAGCACCAAGTTCCTTTTTTAATAACCTGATGTGAATAAAAGCCTAAAATCCTTTGATGTGACATATTGACACTCTGCCGACAACACTTAGTTGCATCTCACACCTTGTTAATATGCCACAGCATGACACTTGTGAGCTTGGCTGTTTAAAATTTTGTGTGTTACATGGCTCGGTAGGTTTGGATCGTCATTAATGATGAAAAAGCCTCTGAACTTGGCACAAGCGCCATAAATAAATAAGTCCTGATCCTGCTGGATTGCTTTGCACTGGTTTGAAAGGGGTTCGTGGGTGGAGGAAGGCAGGGGCTTGGGCAAGCTAGCGGTGCTTGGATTATTTTCCACCAAAATCGTTGCCTAATGAGGGAGGTGTAACAACACGGTTGTGTTTTAATTGGTCTGCTGTTGTGTAATCAGAATGAATGACTTTTATTCAGACGTGATTAGGACTTGGCCGAGACATTCAGGCAGGGGCTCAATGGGTTCAATGACCTGCTTTTATTGGATTGTTCTTCAGTGAATGTTTGATAAAATACCCCCACCCACTCCCCATCCCTCCACCTATTGAATATTAGCCCATCAATTCATAAACCCAGATGAGCAAAACAACAATGAGCGGTTGAAGTAAGCCCTTCAGAGTTCAACGTCAAATTTATTGTTTTTTGTACGTTTGCTTGTGAACGTCATGGTGGATGGCAGTTCGGTTTGTCTGAGTCAAAGAACGGCGTGCTAATTGAAACTTCAGATTATCTGAGATTCTCTAATCATGACAGGACCTCTGGAGTTCACAGTCTGTCTTTGTTTATTGAGCAATTTGGGTTTGACTCAAAGTCCAGGGGAGCCTGTCACAAAACAGACTGTGGCTTTTATGTTCCTGAACCTCTCCGCCGAGGCTCAGAGAAACGGGGAGGCGGGGATTGTACAGCTCATCCATTATTATAGAGATGACAGTGAAGAGAAGCAGCACAGAGCGCTCCAAATCAGTTCAGTTATGGCTCTTATCCACAGGTCTGGTTCCTGTAAGGTCCCATTGTGGCTTGTTTGGGCCAGTTCCTATTATTTGCCTGGTCCATCATATTGTTCTGAGATCATTAATAAAGCACAAAAGTAACGTCAAAGGAGATAATATAATAAACAGACAGCAAAGACTGCACACTTGCAACTTCTTTTGTGGATGACTTATTGCTGAAATAGCGTTGAAGCAGCAGATTTCTGCTGCTAAAGGCCTGTGTCTAAAATAACAGTGTTCACACAGATATGTACCCTTAGAATGCCCTGTTGTGCAGTAGTGACAGTACGTAGCAGGACAGCTGGGCTGATATCTGTCTGCAGGGATGGGGGTGACAGAACAGTTACAACACTCCACTGGTGCCGTCTCACACCCCTTATCCAGAGCCATCCTCAGGGACAACACAAATCTGTCGTGCTTCCCTGGTGGATGCTCTGCTCGTGCATCAGACTCTTTGTTTTGCGCTTTTGTCCTTGAGCCGTTCCTTTCGAACAAGCAAACTTGATGTGAGGTCTTGATTAGGCGTCGTTCTCAATGCTCTGAGTAGGGGTGCAGGGAAAAAAATCAATTTTTTTTAAACGAATCTAGATTCTTAGTCCTGGCGATTCAGAATCTATTTTAAAAGCCCCAAAATCAGATTATTATTATTATATATATATATATATTATTATTATTATTATTATTTTTTTTTTTTACATTAAAACCCAAAAGATAAAGAAAATAAAACCATATCTCATAGTATATGAAAGAATACATAAAATGAAAGGTGGCAGAAAGAAGAAGAAATCTTATTTTATCTGCCCCTTTTTTCAAAAACAAAACAAGTTCAAACAATCAATTCAAACAATAATCTTCTATAAGTAACAGAGCAAAAAGCTAACCTAATACTGGTTATTTAAGTTACAGAATTTAATGCATTCCTGTATTATTTGTTCCTATTTTTGGTATAAATATCAAACGATGCAAAAAAATTGATACAATAAGGAACCTAAAATTATTGTTTTAAATAAATGTTCAATTTGTTTACATTGTTGTTTATTCTTTTCAGCTTGTCAGTTACAAAACTGAAACTACATTTATGAACATTTTAATAGAAAAATCGTTTCTGAATCAAAAATCGTTTCTGAATCGAAAAATCGATTCTGAATCAAATTGTGACACCAAAAATCGGAATTGAATCGATTCTCCAGACACTGAGAGATTCGCACCCCTAACTCTGAGCCACGAGGATGAAATCGAACTGAGGCAGAGCGGTTCCTGCCAGTTGGGTGCCTCTCTAGTCCACATGTTTAAGTGTCTTTGGGCAAGACATAAAGCCCACTCTTCCACCGAACACTGATCTGCGTGCGAGGGCGGTGGAGAAAAGAACCATAATGTGTCAATAACCGCAGAAAAGAGCTGTGTGAATGTGTTCAAATGAACATAAACCAGCACTTCATTTAGTACAACATGTTTACACAGTGGAGGAAACCAACGACGAGAACATCACGGGCTATGAGCTGCAGATTGCCTCCGTCTGATGGGAAAGAGCTGCCGTTTTTAATTAGCTCACCGTTTGTGGGGGTTTATCAAGGGTTTGAAACAGATTCTGACTTTTCATCTGTATGCCGATGCAGGAGTAACTAAAGTACATGCAGACTCTAAGTCGGGGTTTGTAGCTTCAGGTTTATTCATCGCAGAGGAATTAGCATATTTTATTTTAATAATTTATTATGGCGAAACAGCTGCAAATGGCAGCAGCGGTGACACGAGCAGCCTCAGAGGCTTCCCTGGACCTCGAGGATTATTTCTACATGTGCTGTTAGAGATCTGATTTCAACTTGGAGGTTCAGTTTCATCTCTATTACATATGAATTCACGAGGAAAGGTGTGATTCTGTTCTTAATACAGACTTCACATTGACGGAAGTGACAGTTTGACTGCAGGTTGAAAGATTGAGAAATGAGCTGGGTCCATCTGAGACAACAAGGAAGGCATTGTGGAAACATTAACAAAGTAAAAGCATAACGTTCCGTCCCAGTTACATCCAACAATAGCAAAATATTAATAGTAAAGAGAAACCGTAATAAGGATCTAAGATATAAACTAAGAAATACGCCGAACAACAACAGCACGAATAGAGTCTGTGTGAGTAGATGAGTACAAATGAATACAGCAGCGTGAAATGATCATCAGCATGAGATCAACAGCTTGGATAATCAGCAACACATATTGTGTTGTCAATATGTCAAAGTGGCATTACAGTGATAATTCTGGTTAGAGATTCATGAGTCTAACAGCCTCAGGGTAGAAGCTGTTCCTCAGTCTAGTGGTTCTACACTTAATGCTCCTCAACCTCCTTCCTGAGGGGAGCGGGGCAAAAAGTGTGTGTGCTGGGTGAGTGGGGTCCTTCATGATGCAGGTGGCTCTTTTCCTGCATCTGGAGGTGTAGATGTCTGTGATGGTGGGGAGACTGACTCCAACATCTTCTGTGCAGCCTTCACCACTCTCTGCAAAGCTTTTCTTTCTGCAGCTGTGCAGCCTCCATGCCACACATTGATGCTGGAGCACAGGATGTTCTCCACTGCACACCTGTAGAAGGAGGTGAGGACTGAGCTACTCAGACCAGCTTGTCTCAGCCGTCTGAGGAAGTAGTCTCTGATGAGCTTTCTTTATCAGGCTGGTGGGTAGGCGTGTTTGTTTCACCTGAAGTCCACAATCATCTCCTTTGTACAGTACTCTTCTTATTGATGTGAAGGTTATTCTCCTTGCACCAGCTCTCCAGATGTTCCACCTCCTGCCTGGAGCTGGACTCATCATTGTTTGTGATGCATCCAACCACCACTGTATCATCTGCAAACTTTTACGATATGACAGCCTGGATGAGTAGGTACACAGTTATATGTGAGCAGAGCGAACAGGAGGGGGCTCAACACACATCCTTGAGGAGAGCCAATGCTGAGGGTTATGGTGGAGACTGTGTGCTGTGTGGAGATTTGGTCCAATTATAAAAACATCCAGAACAGACTCAGTTTTTGTAAGAAACACGTTGTCTGTTTGAAAGAAGCATTTTAAAGTTAAAGTATTTCAACGTACTGTTCACAAAAGGTATCAGCAGCAGAGACGCGTTTTACATCATGTAGGCTCTGAAAATGTTCTGTTTCTGTCTATATTCCTGCGCATTTTCCAGTAGAAATGCAGTTCAAACACAAAAGTCACAACAAGCTGGACTTTTGTGAAATGTACAATGTGTTTCCAAATTAATTCACAGTAATGAAAAGAGTTAAAATGAACAAATAATGTTCTAAGCTGAAGTAAAAAAAAAAATCATTTTCAGATTGAAAATCAGATTAAATGGGAAAAGGGGGGATTGGAAAGTGAGTGTTGTTTTGTCCAACTCTTTCTTTCTTTTTTTACGTCAGGAACACAGATGTGCGATTGTTGCATTTTGTGGCTAACCCGTGTCAATAAATGCTTGTTTTTCCTTTAATAAAAGAGTCAAACTAATCTTGGGTGTAGCCACTGCTGGGCAGCGCTAATCCAAAAATTAGTTCCGCAATTTCAAAAGCGCTTATGTATTAGCAAAGCTAGCGGAAGCTAATGCTAATGCGCTAATGTGAAAATGACGAACTACTTTTTTTAATCTAGCAGATTTGACCATTTCGTGAAACGGTTAAGCTCAGAAAAACCTTGTGCTATAAAGTAAGCTAAGAAATATATTTTTTCTCGGCAAAGAAATAATTGTTTTTACCGTGTTTTCTTGTAAAGTCCTTCACTTCTGTGGCGGGTCGCCATTTTGAACAGGGCAAATGGCAAACTACTTTTTTAAATCCAGCAGATTTGACCATTTCGTGAAACGGTTAAGCTCAGAAAAACCTTGTGCTATAAAGTCAGCTAAGAAATATATTTTTTCTCAGCAAAGAAATAATTGTTTTTACCGTGTTTTCTTGTAAAGTCCTTCGCTTCTGTGGCCGTCGCCATTTTGAACAGGGCAAATGAGGCGCTGACGCGTCGCGTAGGCCGCTGAGAAACATCCATAAGTTCACCCTCCATGTTAAAAACTCTTCGTCTGACTCTTCGAAAACAAGCAATAAGGCTGCAGAGTAACACACTGGCTGCTAACTGCTATAGAGAGAGCGCTCTCTCTAGCCCCCCTTAGGGCGGGGACCACTTTTTTTCACGGACCACATCCGGCGCTGACAGGATATGGTCCGTGAGCAGTCGTCCGGTTGATTTAAGAGCCCGTAAATAAGTTTTTTCGTTTTTACTGATAGATAATTAGTTATTAGCGGTACTGCATTTTAAATAAAAATAGCGCAAATCCGCTTATGAATTATAAAAGTTAGTCAATCCGCTATAGCGCTAACAAATACATAGTTCCCATGTGACGTCACATAATGGGCATTTCCGGGTTGTCCGCCATTTTAGTTGGTGATACTTCCACTCCTGACCACTAGTAGCAGCGTAGGTTACGAGCAGTGTACTTTTTGCGGTTGTTTATTTGTAAATAATTGCAATATTTATTTCGTGTTGGGACTGGTTGTACCAATAGAGCAATTGCCAGCAATTGCCAAGCGTAAGTTTTACGTAATTCCGAAAATAAGGAAGCATGAAGGACCAGATACAGAAGCGCTCACCAGTGCCACTGAACGTCGGCGAGTCTGGCTGTGTAAGATCAACCGCAAGGAGGATTTGCCATCGTCAACATAAAAAATATGCTCCGATCACTTCAGGTAAGCCAAAATTGTATGTGATTAACTTAGCGAAACTGTGTGTGTTTGAACAATTTTTTTCATGATCTAGCTCTTCTGTTACTGTCGCTAGCTTAGCAACGCTATGCTAACATGCTAACATCCACACCGTAACACAGACAACAAAGTGCCTCGCTCGTGTTTTAGCCTCGACTCTCTGTTGTTAGGAAGCTGCTTGTTAATAATGTATTTTGAACCTTTATTTACCCTGTGACATCAGGCTGACAAACACGTTAACGGTTGTAGTCAGTCTGTTTGTCTGTTAGCCAAATAACTCATGGACCCACACGACAAACTGTTTCAACTGGTGCATCATAAAATTACAGAAACAGTAACACACACTAAAGGTAAAACTATGACATTTACAGCAGTGAAATTATAATAAAAATGTATAAGAACAGCATTAAAATGAAAACACAGGATAAAATATATACATGTACACAAAGTCAGCTCACACAGTATGAAACGCCAGAGAGAACAGATGGGTTTCAGCAGGGACAGATTTATATGAAACTTTCTGAAACTAATCACTGGATGGACATTTACAACTGATAAGCTTTAGGATAACTCAATTTAAGATGGCTCCTATCGCTACCTGAATATATTGGAAACAAAAATGTTTGTATCACTGACAGTTTTTGAGCTAAAATTTGATGTGGCAGTAACAGAGTTCACAGTATGTACATGCAGAGCTGAGAGTACACAGTATATACGGTAATGCTGTATGTACTGTATACAGTATACAGGTAGTCCCCGACTTACGAGCGCTCTAACTTACGAGGTTCCGGACTTACGAGCTGGCGAATTTTTGGAAAAAACGCAAAAAATACTGAGTTTTTCTGTGTTTTTTCACCACAGTTCGTTAGCTAAACATGTGGACACACGTTTCCGATCATTTTTATGCACTCATAAGCAGTTTTTCGATGAAAAACGAGTGTTTGTAGTTGCGCTAGCAAAACCGTTCCAACTTACGAGCGAAATTCCGGACTTACGAGACACGTGGCGGCCGTTCCAAATTACGAGATTTCCGTGTTACGAGCCCCTCGTTGTAACGGAACTCGCTCGTAAGTCGGGGACTACCTGTACGTACACGGTGTATTTATACATACACATTATATTTCAAATAGATAATATTTGAACACTGCGACATTGTCATTGTTTTGATTTTGGTTCCCTTTTGTTTTCATGTATGAATAAAGCATTGGGAATGTGTCTGTTCAGAAAATATTACATTAAAAAGTAATGTTGTGGGTATAACTTCCAACATTTGAATAATTGCTTCTGTTAATTTTTTTATGTTGTTCAGGACGGCTGCACACATGTACGACAGGTCAAACCCAGACTGGGCTCCTACACTGAAGTTGACTGGTACTCACTCCCACAAAGGCAGCTAAGGAACATCAAAGATCGGAGTCTAAGATGAACAGGTATACAAATTAATGTCACTTTTAATAATTGTAATATTAATTAAAAACATATCGTTACTTTGATATTTGAATATTTATAAATATGTAATTTTTAACTTGTAAAAATGTTTGCTGTAGTACAGTAATGTGATTTCTTTTCAGCAGAAAAGTTGTTGTCTTATTACCTAGACGCAAACATATATATCTGTATACATATATAAACATTTATGTTTATCTTAATTATAGGTACAGACGAGTGAAAGAACGAGTTCGCTCAGAGGAACATCTCCAGTGTGCGCAGGCTGTCCTAGAACTCGGTGCAGTCTCTGAACCTGACCAACCTGAAGTGGAGGAAGCAGTTCCAGTGTGTGAAACGGTTCAGGGTGCAAATGACTGTACAGAATATACACCTGTTTCTGAAAGTCAGGTTCAGTTTGAACTGCAGTCGTTAAGAACAGAAAATATTACATTATGAAATCAGCTAAGTAATTTTCAATTAAATGTAAAAAGCTTTGAGAATAATAATTTCAAAGTAAGATACTACACAGGCCTCCCATCATTCCTCATGTTGATGAGTGTATTTGGTCATGTAAAGGCATACATACCAGTTCCTAAATTAAATACTCATTTTGGTCAATTCGAATGATTTGTGATGACCCTGATGAGTCTTAAACTAAACTGCCCTGTGCAAGACTTGGCTTTTCAAACTTCTACCTCAACGGTTTCCAGGACATTTCTGTTTGTCATCCAGATTTTATATGCACGTCTTAAAAAGGTGCTGTATTGGCCACAGCGTGATGAACTGAGGAAAACCATGCCTCTGGAATTTAGAAAACATTTTGGACAAAGAACTGTTGTTATAATTGACTGCTTTGAAGTTTTTATTCAGAGGCCTAAAAACTTACTGGTACGTGCACAGACGTGGTCAAACTATAAACATTCAAACACTGAAATTTTTAATAGGCATCACCCCGCAGGGTTCAGTGTCTTTTCTGTCCAAAGCATGGGGTGGCAGGACTAGTGACAAGTGGATAACTGAAAACTGTGGTTTGCTGTTGAAACTACTTCCAGGTGACCTCATACTAGCTGATCGTGGTTTCAACATACAGGGCAGTGTGGAACCATTCTGTGCAGAGGTGAATATTCCAAGTTTCACCAAAGGTAAAGCACAACTGTCAGCAGTTGATGTGGAAACTTGTTGTTGAAACTGCTAAATGTTTTACTGAATGAATATTTTGTACAGATTGTTTCTCCTTTACAACAGTATTTTAATAGTTGTGTGTTCAAGTAATTTAAATTAAAAATGAAAGAAAGACAAATTGTCCATTCGTCTTATTGTATTGAATGTAGACTGTTTACTAATAATTTATAAATATACCTGTAGATTTTTAATTAAAAAA
>JBBPBX010079634.1:0-16347 GCA_038048925.1 Garcialebias charrua
TTCCACGTTTCGACATGATTTGCAATAGAGCAAAGACGACATTCCTCTGGTGCAGGGCATATTTAAATGAATTTGCATATTTATATGGAGGCGTGTCAAAGGCGGAGTCGGCCACTCTCTCATGTGCGCTCAATTCCACGTTGATTGTGATGTACAAAAGCAATGTGCGTGGATTCCGGCGTACGCACAGTTTGATACATCTGGATTTTTTTGTGCGTACGCCGTTTTCTGGATTTGACCGTACGTCACGTTTCAGTAAGAAGTCCATGCAAGTCTTTGTACATTAGGCCCCTGGGTCTCTCTGTTAAATGAGTCCCAGAGGCTTAATGGGATAAAAATGCAAAATATATATTTATTTTTTAAAGTGGATATGTTCTTCAAAGTGTTTAGCATTATTTTGCTGTTTATATGTATTGCCATTATAAATTTATGTTTATACTGTTTAAAAACTGCCTTTGTTTTAAACAATGGGGTGGGTCGCCAGTTGGGCTTGTTTTGGGGCGTGTTTTTAAAGAACGAGTCGCTTGTTTGTGCTTGTTTTCATGGGGCTGGTCGCTTATTTCTTTCGCAACTCACGAGATCTGCAACACTGGAGCTGAATACAGCAGCTCAGACTGAGGAAGTCTTTCGGACGAAAGACGAAACGTTTCTACAATTTTTTTTTGCCTTTTTTTTTTATGTCCAGAGGACCAGACTTAGCTTTTTTAGAATTTTTTTTTTCAAACAGTAAATCATCCAAAACTGTCATTAATAGACTCTCCCCGAATAAAAACAAACAACAGATGTTACCTGATAGGCAGTAAGATGAGGCAGTAAGATGGTCGCTGCAGACATAGGACTATCAGTAGGAACCCATCGGTCACAAGTTCTCTGTACTTCCATTCTAGGCAAAGTTTCTCATCTTTTGGGAATTTGTGAAGGCTCACTTGTTCACTGCTGATATTAAAACACCCAAATGCGCTACAACGTGATGGCATTTTTCAAGTTACACCAAAAAAAAAAGAGGCGATCTTTCAGGAAATGAATCTGTATGGAAAGCAGTTAACACACCAAACAAACGGGCAAGGCAGGCTCCGCCTTATGCCCACGTGTACGTCACATGAAGTTTTGCATAAATTAACGGTTTTCTAGGGGTGTGTCCCAGAGAAGAAATTACCATAAATTGGAATAAAATAATATATTTATAATTTATTTTGCAAAAACGAACAGAGCTGAATGATATAAGATATATATATGTTGTGACAAATATGCAAATTTCCAACATCATGTCACAATACCTTTAATCTTCTAATAGGACATGGCACCTGCACACAGTGCCAAAGCTACAGCTGGTTTAAGGACCATGGTATCCCTGTTCTTAATTGGCCAGCAAATTTGCCTGACCTTAACCCCATAGATAACCTACTATGAGAATTTCTCAGTGGATCAACCAGTTTGCTGCTGACAGGCAAAAACAGCTGCTCACATGATCAAGGAGGACCATCAACCTAACGATGGATTGTTAGCACCCTGATGGTTGTTTGCTATTCACAGAGGGCAGGGCTGAGTGATACTAGCAATAACAACATTGTAAGAGGGGGACAGTTGAACACGGAGGCCTCCACCCCCGTTTAATGATGGACGGTTTCTTTTCACAAAGATGGCCTCTTTTATTTCTCTCTCAAACCATCGTTCCTCTCTATCAAGGATGTGAACATCTTCATCCCTGAAAGAGTGACCGCTGGCCTGGAGCTGGGTGTAGACCGCAGAGTCCTGACCTGATGATGTTGATCTTCTGTGCTGGGTCATCCACTGGCCAAAAGGATAGACTGAGAGCACTATTTAAAGTGTGGACACTTTGTGTGGTTATTGGTTTCAAAGAGCTAAAGACTGCACAGTTTATCCATTTATGTTTGAAATCGTGAGCATATTCAGCATAATTTTGCTGAAAAGTTTTTAAACACAAAAATCTGAGTACTGATCAGAAACATTTTTACAGTCAGAAAAAAATAGACAAATTTAAAGTTGTATGAAGCAGCTGATGTGCCACAAGTGTGTGTATAATATGACATCAGAACCCCAAACAGAAGCATTTAAAAGCCATGTTCCTTCATTACTGTTTCTAGACTAATTTGAACAGAATAATAAAAAAGTTGTAAAAGAATACGCAATACTGTCAATATTCTTTCAATTTATTTGAGATCATAACATCTTCTATAGTTTAAAGGCCATGCAATTGGATTTACTCAACCTTTCAACTTCCACAAAAGTCAAACATTAACACCAGTATCATTATTTTCCTACACCAGAAAAAACTGGACATGTCACAGTTGGGTCATCTTTCTTGTGCACATTGTACTTGCAGGCTTTTTTGTCAAACTCTTTCACACAGTCATCGGGGTATCCTGTTGGAGTGGAGTACCTGCAGTCACACAGAAAACAAATACAGTATTCATTTTTTTTATTAATACATTTCTGTTGATTCATTTCAATGACTAGTGATTTTTGTACGTACGCAGCACAACATCCAGTGCAGGTGCAATCCATGCATTCACTGTTTCTCCATGTGGACCCAATTGGATGCCATGTCTTATCTACATCATCCTGACAAGTTTTATGGCCTGTATGTTCAAGTAGATGAGACAAAGCATTACTACGATGCGGTTTGTTAAAATATAAACTAAATAACATATACACATGAATGCCATCAATATTCTGTGTTGTGTGTGTCTTTTCTTTTACCAATTGGTGGTTTCTTTTGGTAACACTGAGCATTTGCAGATGACATGAGGACACAAAGCAGCAAAGCCAAAACCAAATATTTCTTTAGAGGGGAAAATAAAAAATTAAAATTAAAACAGGGACCAACAGTATGCCTATTATATCAGTCCAATTTACAAATAAAAAAGATTTAACAGAAGATTAGATATCACGTTGAGAAAGCTATTTGCACAAAACAGCAACACTATTGTTTTAACAATTTAAACACTTATTATGTCACGCTGACCCCACTCCCTAGCCTGACCTCACACTCACTCCCTTCTGTCATGTTTTTGCCCCTTCTGTCCACAGTCCTGTTTAGTTTTACCATTCATCCCAGTAATGCCTGTCACCCTTCCTCTGCTCCTGTCTCCCTGCACCATGCCTTCCCTGCTTAATCAGTTCATCTGTACACCACTCATAAAATATGTTTTTCCCATCCTGCCTTCATGTTCTTTGTTCCTCTACCCTTTTGATTTTTGTTCTGTTCTTTGTGTGATTTGTTTCTTGTTGTGTTGTACTTTGTCCCTCCTCAGTCTGCTTCTTCAGCCCTGATTCTACTCTTCTGCTCCTCATGCCATTGTTTGTTTTTTCCTACTGTGTTTTGCTTTTCACCCATTTGTCATTTCTCACAGCCACTCCTGTCAATCAACTGTTCACCACAACCCTTCTGCCTCTGCTTAGCAATCAGTCTTTCATTCCTTACACCTGTTCAGCTCTGCATTTAAACTCCTGCCATCCACATCCAATCAGCCCAGTCATCGTTTTTGGTTGCAGCTCTGTTATCACAGACAACACAGTCCTTCTCTGTTCCTACCTGAATCTTTACCCATCCTGTTTGCCTGCCTAATATTATCAATCAATCACCTTTATTTTACCAGGTAGAGCCCGTGAGATTGAGATCTCTTTTACAAGGGTGACCTGGTCAAGTGGTCAGCAGCAAATGTCACATGGTAATTGACAATAAGCATTTGCACTTATCAAAAGAAAATAAAGAAAACTTACAATCACAGTAAACAGATGATGACAGTTCAAAACCAACAGGATATGACAGATTTCTATATACAAAACAAGCAGACAGACATCGGTTGGGTAGATAAAGTAAACAAATCAACAATGCATTGTAAATTGCACAAGTACCGTAATGTTTAGAAACATCTGCAATGGTCAAATTTCTTGATGACATTTTCTAATACGGTTGACATAAAAAGGAACCAAGAGAGATGAATGTTGATAGTTTCAGATCTTTCTGCAAGTTGTTCCAGGCTGAGGGGACGGCGAAGCTGAACGCTTTTTTTCCTAGTTCAGTTTTGACCGGAGTCTAGTTTAGTTTGTAAGTTTCTGCTGCCACGCCAGCTTTTTGTTTTGTGTTGTTTAAAAATAAATCATTTTAGTTTAAAAAGTACTCCTGCTTCAATCATCTTGCCTGCATTTTGGGTTCAAACCTAAATGGATCATGACATATCCTTATTTTCTAGGGATTTTTTTTTATATTGCTTTTTTTTTACAGTCAAACTCAAACTTTTATTATTTTTTTTGCATTAAAACTTACCATTGCGATTCAGATTTGTGGGATTTTGGCAATGTGGCAATGTCTCAATGACCCTGAAACAAACAAACACAGACACAAACAAGAGCTTTTGAAACACTGTTTCTAATAGCTTGTTTTCATTTATAAAACTGCTGTAATATTTTAAACACTTCATGTTTTGATTCACTTTTTCATGTGCCATTTTCATTACCTTTTGTGAATTCCCTTTTCATTGCACTGTTCCACCATGTTGTTTACGATATTTCTTTTGGACCTTGTAAATCCAGTATTACATTTCTTTTTCACTTTTTTCTACCCTTATTGTATGCTTTCATTTTTCCTGTGTTTTTGGCGAGTCAAAATGGTGCTTCTCATCCTGAACATTTCATTGTTGACCTGACATAATAAACATAACATGTGACATCATATCTCTGCGTCATGCCTTTCAACCATTCTAATGTCAGTCAAATCTAAAGAGTGTTCTTCAAACAATCACTGTAATAAACTGAAAAGTTTTCTTATTGTGTGAGCTGCTCGGGTCCAAATTTAACAATTTGAACTCATCAGATATAATGTCTAATTCTAAGTTCCTTGTATAATTACTAAATGTATCTATGGCAAAATAAATTTAGAATATTGTCATCACATCAGGTTTCAGGTTTGCTTTTGTCTGCTGTTGTAAGAAACAGTTCATTTGTTTTTGCTCTACTAACTTGGTGTTGCTGCCGTCCATTGTGAACATTCATGTCTTCTGTTATATCAGCCATATGTTTGCACCAGGGTGTAACACTCATTTTCATTTATTCAGCAGCCAATCATTAAAATATGTCCATACAGCATGTAGTCATTTAAGTTGCACATTTTTAACCCAACAGTGCTATTATAAAGTGTACACATAATATCACTGCATGCTTGTAAAATGTATTTCTAATTATTATTAATCAAGTTTTTCTTTTCAATTACCTTGGTGGGATGCTGTCTTCTTGGTGGTGGAGCTGAAGGTTGAACTGAGGTCTGAGGAGGACTCCTCACCTTTAAAGCAGCTCACCAGGCTCTACCATGTGCTTGTTATCTATAGGGGTTCTGTTACATGTACAGTACTTTGTTTTGTGTTGAGTCCTTGATGTTTCCTCCTTTGTGTGGCACTTGGTTTGGTCTGTTTTTGTCAGGTTCTGTCCCTGTCTGTTTCTTTAGGCTCTGTTTCTTTATGTTATTTTGTGTTCCCCTCCTGCCATACTTTGTTATTCTGAGCTTTGTTTACTGGTTTCTGTGTATCTCATTCAGTCTCTGTCATTTCCCACTCCTCAGTCTGTCTCTCTGTGCTCAGGCCTTCAGCATTAATCATTCACAGCTGGTCCTCATTCTAATCACCCCAGGTGCTCCTCACTGTCTCGTTTGTGTCAGTATATAAACTCTGTGTATTCACTCCTTGAGCACCGGGGCTTTGTCTTTCCACGGTGTGTGATCTGCTCATCTCATCTCATCTCAGTAAGTGTTTTTGCTTCACTATCAGCATTATTATTATGATTATTTTTTTTTATTTTTTTTTATTTTTTATTTTTTTTCCATTTATAGATGGCCTCCCTTCACACCTTATAGCCATCCTCTCACTCCAATATGTATTTTTTTTAATAGAGAGAAAGAAAGAAAAGAGAAAGTGAGACAACAAAACAACAATTGTCCACAGAAAGAGCACAAGGCAAACACACCAAACCTCCGTCCACAATCCTGCAAAGCACATGACAGAACACAACAACGAAACATACAAGCATAAAGACTGATAATATTCATGACCTTGCAAAAGATTTCTATAAATACACATACCCATACCTACAAATATATATACAATATACATACATATATATTTATATTCATTTATATACCCATCTACATACATCTACTATACATCCCTGCATCCATTTGTGTGTGGTTGTGAGCATGCATAAGTGAATAAGGTTCCTCCAATAGAACATTTAGTAGCGACTGTGAAGCATCAGAGACCCGTCCCCCCAAAGCCCGAGACAGACGAAGGGGCGATCAAAGCCCAAGACCCCAGGAAGGACCCCGAGCCCAGAGTCCCCAGGACCACCCGAACAGGACGAGCCACTCGTCCACTCCCCAGATCCGACCAAGTGGAAGAACCGGACGAACCCCACCAGGGACCACACACAATGACCCCCCGGGGTCAACAGCGACAATACACAGGCCCCCGCCGGAGCCCGCTGCACCGACGTAGCCCCAGGGCCGGTCACCGAGGCTCGGGCACCGGGGACGCCCATCCCTCAGGTCCAGACCTGACAGGACCAGAGGACCCGAGCCCCACCAGGCAGCCACCAGGCCGAGCCGACACATGCCCAAGCGCCCAACCCCTGACACAGAGGGCCCCAAGCGCGCCAGCAGGCAAGGGCACATCCCACTAGGGGGCCACGTGGTAGGAGCGCGACACCATAATAAACATAACATGTGACATCATATCTCTGCGTTATGCCTTTCAACCATTCTAATAATGTAAATCATTGTTCATTTTACATTCGTGAGCCAGTCTGTTTTTCTGCACGTGGGTTCCAACATTAAACAGCAGATCATGACAGAAAGCCCCGGTCATCAGAAAGAGCCCAGCAGAAAAATAGATATTTTTGAATGGCTCGCCCGTGAGGCAGACAAAACTGCTCAGAGGGACAAGGAGAAACAGGAACTGATGGAGGAGCCTGTGATCCGGTGGGGGGCGTTTCGGACTGAACCCGTCCGGAGACGAGGTCACCACAGCCCGGAGGTGGAGATCCTACCATCACCTCTTCTTGTGGAGGAAGAGGAAATGAGGTCTCAGTTCTGGGGGAGCCGCCTGGCTTTTAAGCCAGCTTCTTCCTCCACCCCGCCGGCTTATTGCTCGTCACATCTGCTGCTGTGGTCAGACGATGACGCTGAGCTGGAGGAGGAACTCTGGGGTGCGCCCGTCTTCAGCTCACACCACCAACGCAGCAGGAAGAGGCGGCAAAGAAGAGGCAAGACCACCGACTCTCAGCTTCATCCCTCTCCACCTCACCTCGCCGCTGCACCCCGCTGTCCGTCTCCTCCTCGCTCGCCACCAGATGTACAGCCCAGCCCTCGCTTTCTGGAGGAGGGAGAGAGGGTGTCACAGGAGGAGCTGGAACGTTGGCAGGCAGCTTTTGTGGCAAAGTACTTGCCATCTCTGGTCCTTGGTGCTTCGGCTGCTGCAGACCTCGACGCTTCGGCTGCTGCAGACCTCGACGCTTCGGCTGCTGCAGACCTCGACGCTTCGGCTGCTGCAGACCTCGACGCTTCGGCTGCTGCAGACCTCGACGCTTCGGCTGCTGCAGACCTCGACGCTTCGGCTGCTGCAGACCTCGACGCTTCGGCTGCTGCAGACCTCGACGCTTCGGCTGCTGCAGACCTCGACGCTTCGGCTGCTGCAGACCTCGACGCTTCGGCTGCTGCAGACCTCGACGCTTCGGCTGCTGCAGACCTCGACGCTTCGGCTGCTGCAGACCTCGACGCTTCGGCTGCTGCAGACCTCGACGCTTCGGCTGCTGCAGACCTCGACGCTTCGGCTGCTGCAGACCTCGACGCTTCGGCTGCTGCAGACCTCGACGCTTCGGCTGCTGCAGACGACGTCTCCGAGGGTCTCGACGAAGCAGACGACGTCTCCGAGGGTCTCGACGAAGCAGACGACGTCTCCGAGGGTCTCGACGAAGCAGACGACGTCTCCGAGGGTCTCGACGAAGCAGACGACGTCTCCGAGGGTCTCGACGAAGCAGACGACGTCTCCGAGGGTCTCGACGAAGCAGACGACGTCTCCGAGGGTCTCGACGACGAGGACCCCAACGACGTCTCAGAGGGTATCGACGACGAGGACCCTAATGACGTCTCAGAGGGTCCTGACGACGAGGACCCCAACGACGTCTCAGAGGGTCCTGACGACGTGGTCCCCGACGACGTGGTCCTCAACGACGTCTCAGAGGGTCCTGACGATGGGGGTCCCAGCGCCGCAGACGCCTCGTCCTCGACAGAGGGTCCCAGCGCCGCAGACGCCTCGTCCTCGACAGAAGGTCCCAGCGCCGCAGACGCCTCGTCCTCGACAGAAGGTCCCAGCGCCGCAGACGCCTCGTCCTCGACAGAAGGTCCCAGCGCCGCAGACGCCTCGTCCTCCACAGAGGGTCCCAGCGCCACAGACGTCTTATCGCTTGCCTCGGCGCCCGACAACATCTCGGCGCCCAACGACGGGGGTCCTGGCGATGACGATGGCTGTGTTCCGGCCGACGTCTGTGTTCCGGCCGACGTCTGTGTTCCGGCCGACGTCTGTGTTCCGGCCGACGTCTGTGTTCCGGCCGACGTCTGTGTTCCGGCCGACGTCTGTGTTCCGGCCGACGTCTGTGTTCCGGCCGACGTCTGTGTTCCGGCCGACGTCTGTGTTCCGGCCGACGTCTGTGTTCCGGCCGACGGTGGTGTCCCGGCCGACGACTGTGTTCCGGCCGACGGTGGTGTCCCAGCCATCCCTTTCCTTGGGTGTGTTTCTTGCTGGACGGTACTCTGGTCGCCCGCCTGACGTGCTGCCGCATTATGGACGGCCTCCTGGACGTCCTCCAGATCGGGCTGGTGGTGATGGGCGGCCTCCTGGACGTCCTCCAGATCGGGCTGGTGGTGATGGGCGGCCTCCTGGACGTCCTCTAGATCGGGCTGGTGGTGATGGGCGATCTTCTGGGCGCCCCACGGATCGGGCTGATGTTTCACTCCTTGAGCACCGGGGCTTTGTCTTTCCACGGTGTGTGATCTGCTCATCTCATCTCAGTAAGTGTTTTTGCTCCACTATCAGCATTATTATTTTTGTTAAATAAATCATTGTTCATTTTACATTCGTGAGCCAGTCTGTTTTTCTGCACGTGGGTTCCAACATTAAACAGCAGATCATGACAGTTTTACCCCTGCCCTCACTTCTTTTTTTTTTACACTTTACATAAAAATGTTTTACAAAGAAAATAAAGAACATTCAGTAATGGGCAGTGGTGGGATGTACTGAAGTACAAGTACTTTGTTACTGTACTTAAGTACATTTTTCATGTATCTGTACTTTACTTAAGTAGAATTAAACATGGGTACTTTCTACTTTTACTTCACTACATTTTGCATGAAGTATCTGTACTTTTTACTACACTACATTTCTATAATGCGTTGCGTTACAAGTTACATTCACGTCGCATTGCCGTTTTTTTATTTGTCCCATTACGAGTAAATGCAGAGTGACATAAAAAAACGAAAAAAAAACAAACTTGTCAGTCAATCAAACATCCCGTCACTTGATTGACATACAGGGTAACCAATCAGATAACAACTGAATTTTGAGCTTTAGCCTATCAAAACATCCCGTCACTTGATTGACATACATGGCAACCAATCAGAATACGATCTTTAGCTCGCCGCTCATGTTGCATGAGTCATGTTAAAAACAACGGCGCGAAGCACAGCAACATACAAGCGAAAACTTTCTGCGAATTACCTCAGATTTTAAGCCCTTGCTAAAACATGAGTGAGAAACCTGGACCAAGTAAGAAGGCAAAAACATATCACTTTCAAACGGAATGGGAGGTGGACTTTTTTTTTACTCACCAAACTTCAAAGTGAAAGCGCCACCGAAGCATCGTTCCAGGTGAGTCACGCTGCATGTTTTGTTTTTGAATGTCCAGAGAACCAGACTTAGCTTTTTTAGATGTGAAATTAGTATTGATGCTCAGCATTTTTATAATTATACTTTATTTATAAAGCCCTTTTAAACAACCACAGCTGCAACAAAGTGCAACTGTGCATAAAACCATTTTAACTAATCATCACCTTTTATTCTTTTAAATAAATTTGAACATATTTCATCATTACTTCTTTCAAGAGCTCCACACCTGAAAATGCCTCATGAGAAACCATAGGCGTAAATCCGGGGGGGGGGTCGGTGGGTCCGGACACCCCAATCTTGAGGAAGTGTAGATTTGCTTTAAGAAAAATTCCCTGTTTATGGTCCCTCCCCCAATAATGAGATGAAATATATGCCCTTGTGAGAAACATCTGCCTGTTCAAAGCTGTGTTTTGCTGTCACGTGGGCACCTCATGTGGTCCCTACGGGCAACCAGGTGCCCGTAGGCACCACGTTGGTGACCCCTGATTTATTATGTGTGCAATATTGGTTTATAGTTATGCAAGGTACATCAACATACATTGTACATAAAAAGAATCCTTAATACTGTACATTTGAAGATAATTATATGTTTAGCATTTTTGTATTGGGTATATCATTTTGACTTGGCTGCTTTATAAGTAGGTCGCATGCTGAAAAAGTGTGAGCACCCCTGCTGTAGGTCATCCCTGAAATTCTGATGCACAGAATCACAAGTCCAAGCGTGAACGGTGTCACAGAGTAAACACAATAAAAACATGCATTATCTGCAGCATTGTTCATTAAAATGGAACACTGTTAATGTATGACAGAAAATATACATACGGTATGGACACTTTATTGTAAACCATTGCAGTAGATAATACATTCAGCAAATACTTTTACTTTTAATACTTTAAGTATTTTTAAAAGCAAGTACTTTTCACTTTTACTTAAGTAAAAATATTAATATGGTACTTCTACTTTTACTAGAGTACATTTTTGTCTGTTTATTTGTACTTTTACTTAAGTACAGTGTTTGAGTACTTTCTCCACCACTGGTAATGGGGACAATAAATACTCTGAATTTTAGGGTTTACATATCAGGACATAGGCCTTAATTACATTTTTTTTTTAAACCCACAACATTGTTTTTAAATAGTTTACCAAGGTCTAAACATACCGATATCTAACCTGAAGTAACACACAACAGATGTCTCTGTCATTAACAAACATAAACAAAGCCACAAATAAATAAATAAAATAAATAAAGCAATATGTGAAAACCTGAATCCACTCCATGATTCAACAACTTGCAGAACCTCCTTTAGGAGCAATAACAAAGTGTTCTGTATAACTTTTTTTTCTTTGTTATCTCTTGCATGCTTATGGAGGCATTTGGTTCCACTCATCTTTACACAACTGCTTCAGTTAACTAAAGTTTGCAAGATTTATTTCAGTACAGCTCTCTTGAGGTCCTGCCACATCATTTTATTAGGATTAAAGTCTAGGCTTAGACAGGATCATTGCAAGATCTTTATTCTGTTTGTTTTTTAACCTGTCGTAGATTTGCTGCTGTGTTTAGGATCATTGTCCTGTTTCATGACCCAGTTTGGTCCAAACTTCTGCTGTTGGACAGATGGTCTCACATTAGTCCCAAGAATCCTTCGGTCTACAGAGGACTTCATGGTTGACTAAACAACTGCAAAGTGCCCTGGTTTTGTGGCTGTAAAACAAGCCCAAACCATCACTCCACCACCACCGTGTTTGACAGTTGGTATAAGGTGTTTGTGTTGACATGCTTTTGAGTTCTCTCCTAACAAGGTGCTATGCATTATGGCAACATTTCAGTTGCACCTGTCCAAAGGACATTACCGGTAATCCAGATATCTTGTTGTTCAATCAGATAAAACTTTACAAACCTAAGTGGTGCTGCCATATTCTTTGAAGAGAAAACAAGCTTTCTCTTGCAGCCTTTTCAAACAAGCCATTCTTGTTCAGCCTTTTTCTAATTTGGTCCGCAGTCATTCAGGCCTCTGCTGTTTTGCTTGTGGAGATGTTATTGTATTCTAATCTTTCAATAAGTTATCTAAAATTTCTCTAAATTTTCTATTGTTGTATACTAATCTTTCAATAAGTTATCTAAAATTTCTCTAAATTTTC
Organism: Garcialebias charrua; assembly: GCA_038048925.1. Taxonomy (NCBI): domain Eukaryota; kingdom Metazoa; phylum Chordata; class Actinopteri; order Cyprinodontiformes; family Rivulidae; genus Garcialebias; species Garcialebias charrua. The sequence continues at coordinate 12,090 of JBBPBX010079634.1, forward strand.
TATTGTTGTATACTGTATAAAACATGTTAGTTAGTGGGCTAGGTCTACTGTAACATTACCCAGTCGTAGGGTCAAGAGACAAACATGTAGCGTTAACATGAACAACATTGTTTCTATAAGAACATTATCAAGTATTTTACATTAACAATAAGATTGCTCCGCCAAGAAGGTGAGATAACCTCGGATAAACAAGCAAACATTGCTGTAATGGTGGAGGTAGTATAGTGTTACCCGAGGCATTTAGTGAGGCATTTATGCCATATTAGCCAACATTAAGTCAAAGAAGACAGGAAAAAAAATCTAAGCTAGTACCCTGATGCATGCTCAATAATACCGGTAATAACTAGTACCGGTTATAACTTAAAATAGTTACTGCTGTGGATGTTTTCATGCCACAAAGTGAGACAGGGCAAGAACTCCCAGTGAAATTCAGTTTGTAAGAGTACATTTTACATTACACAACCTATTTAAACACTTTGTACAAAAACACTTTAGTTTTATCAAAGACTAAACTTATACAACCAGAAGTTGCAACATACCGTATATCTACATATAAAACACACAAAACAAAACACAACTATCTTTAAGCATTAACCTTTAATTTGACCATTACAATGAAATTAACCATACAATGTACCATAATTATGAAAGAAATTAGTTTTTACCTGAAGTTACCTTCGTACAGACAAACATGTGGTACTTCCTGTTTAGTTTTTGGAATGGAATCAAAACTGTAATCCACCCTCTAAATGCTCAGTGTAACATGTTTCTGAATTACATGTTCCCCACTGACAATGTTTAACATTTTTTTTCTGATGATTTTTCAAAAAATTCTTCTGACCGCAAAGCATTCATGCAATACCCAGCCAAGGTTGTTAGAGGAAAACCTGGCTGCAGTTCAACTTGCCGGCTTCCTTGCATGTACAATTTTTCACTAATTGAGTCAATAGCTGCTGATAACTGGAACTAGCTTCAGGTTTTCATATGAATCTCTAATCTCTCTCTACTCATACTGGCCTATAAAAAAGAGAAAGCCATGGCACTTACTGAATGTTACTAAAAGTCAGAACGTTAAATATTTTACTGTAAACATGCCAGATTTTTATGCTTATCTCCTGTTTTTTGTGTTGTTGAGTTTTAAGTAAACAAACAAGAATCGTGTACAAAAAGAAAAAAGTTTTTAACGTGATGAAAATAAATAGATTTTCACCCCAAGGGATGATCTACTACCGGTACTCTTGCTCAACATACAAAGTACATAAATGTGGAAAACTGACCCCTGAAATTTGGAAAGTCATCCAAAAAAAGTTAATCATCTACTAGAACATTAAGTCCAAACAATGTTGAATATGGAAGCAAAAAAGCTTGTGTTTTTTATTTTTTATTTTTTTTTACAATTTCAAGTTTCTATAGTTTATTCCATTTAATAATACAATATGACATTGATAATAAATATTTCCTACATCCATCCATCCATCTTCTTCCGCTTATCCGGGGTCGGTCGCGGGGGTAGCAGCCTAAGTAGGGAGGCCCAGACTTCCCTCTCCCCAGCCACTTGGAGCAGCTCCTCTGGGGGAATCCCAAGGCGTTCCCAGGCCAGCCGAGAAACATAGTCCCTCCAGCGTGTCCTGGGTCTTCCTCTGGGTCTCCTCCCGGTGGGACATGCCCGGAACACCTCACCAGGGAGGCGTCCAGGAGGCATCCTAACCAGATGCCCGAGCCACCTCAACTGGCTCCTCTCGATGTGGAGAAGCAGCGGCTCTACTCCGAGTCCCTCCCGGATGACTGAGCTTCTCACCCTATCTCTAAGGGAGAGTCCAGCCACCCTGCGGAGAAAACTCATTTCAGCCGCTTGTATCCGAGATCTTGTTCTTTCGGTCATAACCCAAAGCTCATGACCATAGATGAGGGTGGGAACGTAGATCGATCGGTAAATTGAGAGCTTTGCCTTTTGACTCAGCTCTCTCTTCACCACGACAGACCGGTACAGCGCCCGCTTCACTGCGGACGCTGCACCTATCCGCCTATCGATCTCACGCTCCAGTTTTCCCTCATTCGTGAACAAGATCCCGAGATACTTAAACTCCTCCACTTGGGGCAGGACCTCCTCCCCGACCCGGAGAGGGCATGCTACCCTTTTCCGGCTCAAGACCATGGCCTCGGATTTGGAGGAACTGATCCTCATCCCGGCCGCATCACACTCGGCTGCAAACCGCTCCAGTGAAAGTTGTAAATCACGAACTGATGAAGCCAGTAGGACCACATCATCTGCAAAAAACAGAGAAGCGATTCTAAGCAGACCCGGCTGCAGAAACAATTCAATGGGGGGGCATTCTATTTTTTCAAGGGGGCATATTTTTTTCAACATTTTATTTGCTTCAAGTTGAACAGCGGCTCTGTGACCACTCCTGGAACTCGACCATTCCTTTGTTAGGTCTAATGCTCCTTTTTTCAAACAGACAACTTTTACTCAAATGTGTTTACTGCAGTTAAAATGACACATTGGTTTTACTTTGTGTTAAATAAAAACTTTCAAAGGTATATTCATTCCTTATTATTCTTATTTTGCTTAATGACATTTAACTCTGCATGTCATCCCTGAAATTCTGACACACAGAATCACAAGTCCAAGTGTGAACTGTGTCACAGAGTAAACACAATAAAAACATGTATTATCTGCAGTATTGTTCATTAAAATGGCTCAACACTATTAATGTATTACAGAACATATACATTTGATATTGTAGGCCATTGCACTAGTTAATACTTTCAGCAAGTGATTTTACTTTAATACTTTAAGTATTTTTAAAAGCAAGTACTTATTTACTTTTACTTAAGTAAAAACATTAATATATGGTACTTCTACTTTTACTAGAGTACATTTTGTCTGTTTATTTGTACTTTTACTTAAGTACAGTGTTTGAGTACTTTCTCCACCACAGCACACCACAATTATGCAAGATTAATGTTATGCTGCACAGTATATCAAATAAACAAAATACTGTACATTTATTATCTGCACAGCCATAAGTTTATATTGGACTACCGTACTCATGTCACAGAAAGCACAGTGGTTCTTACCTTTAGAAGTTCTTTCTGGTCTTTTTATTTGCAACACTTCCAATGTTGCTGGTTAGCTCAAAATCTTCCTAATTTCTAGTTTTTAAAAACAAAGTCAGTTGACTTCAGTGCTTACGTTATGTTTCCAACTGAAATGGATGGTCCCGCTTCCTGTCTGCTCTCATTTATTCCACTGTGTCATACGTTGTCCTCTTGTTTTGTTGGGAAAATGTTAGATACACGGACAATGGTGAGCGTGTGTTTCTGTTTGAAACTGCTAGTTTGCACCCGTCCCTCTCGAACTGTAGTTGGCTAGAATGTTGCCTCGGCTTCATTGATTGGTTGAATTGTATGACGGACAAACAAAGATAGGAAAAATAGAAGAATGCACACTCGGAGATTAAAAACAAACAAATGAAAAACTTCCCGTCGTCCAGTCTGTCAGGGGGGGCACAGCTGACTCTGCGGGGGGGGCAATGCACCTCAATGCCCGCCCATGCCGCCGGGCCTGGTCCTCAGTCATTAAAGAATCCATCTGTCTGGGTTCAGGAAGGCAGGATGTTTGATGGATGGATGTTTGATGGATGGATGATGGATGGATGTTTGATGGATGGATGTTTGATGGATGGATGGATGTATGTTTGATGGATAGATGGATGGATAAAGCGTGGACCTCAGTCAGTAAAGAATCCATATGTCTGGGTTCAGGAAGGCAGGATGTTTGATGATGGATGGATGATGTTTGATGGATGGATGCATGGATGGATGGATGGATGGATGGATGGATGTGTGGATGTTTAATGGATGGATGGATAAAGCGTGGACCTCAGTCAGTAAAGAATCCATCTGTCTGGGTTCAGTAAGGCAGGATGTTTGATGGATGGATAGATGGATGTTTGATGGATGGATGTTTGATGGATAGATGGATGGATAAAGCGTGGACTTCAGTCAGTAAAGAATCCATCTGTCTGGGTTCAGGAAGGCAGGATGTTTGATGGATAGATGGATGGATGTTTGATAGATGGATGGATGGATGTTTGATGGATGGATGTTTGATGGATGGATGGATGATGGATGTTTGATAGATGGATGAATGGATAAAGCGTGGACCTTAGTCAGTAAAGAATCCATATGTCTGGGTTCAGGAAAGCAGGATTTTTGATGGATGATGGATGGATGGATGTTTGATGGATAGATG
>JBBPBX010079635.1:0-16347 GCA_038048925.1 Garcialebias charrua
GCCTTGCTGAACCCAGACAGATGGATTCTTTACTGACTGAGGTCCATGCTTTATCCATCCATTCATCCATCCATCCATCAAACATCCATCCATCAAACATCCATCCATCATCCATCCATCAAACATCCATCCATCTATCCATCCATCTATCAAACATCCTGTCTTCCTGAACCCAGACAGATGGATTCTTTACTGACTGAGGTTCATGCTTTATCCATCCATACATACATCCATCCATCCATCTATCAAACATCCATCCATCCATCAAACATCCAGCCTTGCTGAACCCAGACGGATGGATTCTTTACTGACTGAGGTCCACGCTTTATCCATCCATCCATCCATCCATCCATCCATCCATCCATCCATGCATCCATCCATCAAACATCATCCATCCATCTATCAAACATCTTGCCTTCCTGAAAACAGACATATGGATTCTTTACTGACTGAGGTCCACACTTTATCCATCCATCCACCCATCCATCCATCAAATATCCATCCATCCATCCATCAAACATCCATCCATCCATCAAACATCCTGCCTTGCTGAACCCAGACAGATGTATTCTTTGACTGAGGTTCACGCTTTATCCATCCATCTATCCATCCATCCATCAAACATCCTGCCTTCCTGAACCCAGACAGATGGAATCTTTACTGACTGAGGTCCATGCTTTATCCATCCATCCATCCATCCATCAAACATCCATCTATCAACCATCCATCCATCAAACATCTATCCATCCCATGACGTAATCTCTTTCAGGGAAGACCCTGAATTTTTCTACATGAAAAGGCCAGACCACATTCTGTAGCAATCACAACATTATTGTCGTTTGCACTGCATGTGGTACATGTGATGAAATGAGATTATGTACACATGGTCCCAGTTACATCCAACAACAAAATGTAAGAGAAAAACAGTAATGACATCTAGGATATATAACTAAAAAAAAAACATCAACTAGAAATACACTAATCACTAATGTAATAAAAAAAACATCATTACAAACAGTAGCAGGAACATGAGTCTGTATGAACAGATGGTCACAAATGAACATTGCAACAAGAAAACAGATCAGCATCAGCATGATGTGATATTTTGCAGTAATTATTCTTATTTATTTATTCATGAGTCTAACAGCCTTAGGGTAGAAGCTGTTCCTCTGTCTAGTGGTTCTACATTCCATGCTCCTTAACCTCCGTCCTGAGGGGAGTGGGGCAAAGACTGTGTGTGCTGTGTGAGTGGGGTCCTTCATGATGCAGGTGGCTCTCTTCCTGCATCTGGAGGTGTAGATGTCTGTGATGGTGGGGAGACTTGACTCCCCAGTTTCCCAGTCTACATTGGCTTATCTGTAACCTAAATTTCAGCATTGTTTGCCCTGAAAATGAAGGCAGTAATTCTGACATTCTTTTCATAAATTGCATTTTTTTATGACAGTGAAACATGCAAAGGCAAAAAAGACAGAGCCCAAAGGAAGATGCAAACAATCATGTCAAAAATCAAAAGGACAAAGAGGGCCTTGTCATCAAATTTATCAGTGAACTTAAAGGTACAGTATGTGGAGCTTTATTAGTGTTAACAAAAAATACAATTGTTCCTATAATTTATTTTTGTATAACTAGGTCGTGGAATCTTTGCTAAAAAATCCTTTGCAAAAGATGACTTTCTTTTGGAATATCGAGGTGAATTGATCACCAAGGAGGAATGTGAGAGGAGGCAACAAGTTTATGATGAATCACAGAAAGTGTTTTTGTTTGAATTCTACTTCGATGGAAAAATATTGTGGTGAGTATGTATGAGTATGTAAGAATAACCTATCATTGTGTCTGACATGACTTATAAAAGGCTATTAATTGTAAGGTAATTTATAGTGCTGGCAAGATTTTTTTTTTTAAATATGCATTATGCATTTGTAGTGTTGATGCAGCAAACGAGGACGGGTCACTTGGAAGGCTTGTAAATGATGACCATATAAACCCAAATGCAAAGATGAGGTACACAGTTGTAAACAAAAAGCCCCATCTATGTTTGTTTGCAACTAAACCCATCAATGAAGGAGATGAGATCACCTATAATTACGGCGACTCAGAATGGCCATGGAGATGCAAGGTGATTTAAATTTTACTTTTTGAATGTAATCATGATTAAAAATAGTTTTTTAATCATACAGGTTTACAACATATGTTTCACCACAATATATTTTTAATTCTTTCCTACTATGTGATCAAAATCTCAACAGACATTACATGGAATGTCTTCTGATGGGCAAGATTTTGAGGCACCAACTCCAACAGAGGTTTCAGTTGCTAACAAAACATTCTGTAAGAGCAAAATAAAGGTATGTGCAAGTGCATCGAGGAAGGATAGTTGACACTGAAAAAGTACTCCTTTAAAGAATGTCATTTTTCTATTTTTACTATTTACAGAATAGCCATAAATATGATGAACCAAACAATTGTGTAATGTTTCTTATTTGCATAGGACAGCAGCTATCATCAAAATGTAGAATTTCTTCTAAAGATAAGTATAAATGATCTGTTACAGATGACATGTGAACACGTCCAGAGTCAGGAGATCGCAGGTAGCCAGAAGCCGGATCAACTTCCTTTAAACACGAATACCAAGGTACATTTTAGTTCTTGTGTTCCTAAACAGAATTACTTGCTATGTATGGTTTCATCAACCTTAATGTTCAATTGTGTATGTATGGGAGTGTATTGTGGTTTTTATTGACAGTGGTTTGTTAGGACAGTCATACGCTATAAACAATCAGACAATAAATCAGATTACAGCTCGTTACTGTCCTGACAAAACACTGTCCTTAAAAACCACAAAACAGTCACACACACAAACACACACAATTTCAGTTGAACATGTTATATTTACATGTATATGTCTATCTGTACAGTATATGTATATGCATATATATACATGTATATGCATATGTACATATATGCATATGTACATATATGCATATTCATGTATGTACAGTATACATATATGCATTTACATTTTTATATGCATTTGCATTTACATGTATATATGCACTTACATATTCATGTATATATGCATTTACATATACATGTATATAGGCACTTACATATACATGTAAATAGGCACTTACATATACGTGTAATAGGCATGTAAATATAACATGTTCAACTAAAATTGTGTGTGTTTGTGTGTGTGACTGTTTTGTGGTTTCTAAGGACAGTGTTTTGTCAGGACAGTAATGAGCTGTTATCTGATTGTCTGATTACTGTATAGCGTATTGCTGTCCTGACAAAACACTGTCCTTAAAAACCACAAAACGGTCACACACACAAACACACACAACTTCAGTTGAACATGTTATATTTACATGTATATGTCTATCTGTACATTATATGTATATGCATATATATACATGTATATGTTTATGCATATATACATCTATATGTTTATGCATATGTACATATATGCATATTCTTGTATATATACATATATGCATTTACATGTTTAAATGCATTTGCATATACAGTACATGTATATATGCACTTACATATACATGTATATATGCACTTACATATACATGTATATATGCACTTATATATACATGTAATAGGCATGTAAATATAACATGTTCAACTCAAGTTGTGTGTGTTTGTGTGTGTGACTGTTTTGTGGTTTCTAAGGACAGTGTTTTGTCAGGACAGTAATGAGCTGTTATCTGATTGTCTGATTACTGTATAGCGTATTGCTGTCCTGACAAAACACTGTCCTTAAAAACCACAAAACGGTCACACACACAAACACACACAACTTCAGTTGAACATGTTATATTTACATGTATATGTCTATCTGTACATTATATGTATATGCATATATATACATGTATATGTTTATGCATATATACATCTATATGTTTATGCATATGTACATATATGCATATTCTTGTATATATACATATATGCATTTACATGTTTAAATGCATTTGCATATACAGTACATGTATATATGCACTTACATATACATGTATATATGCACTTACATATACATGTATATACGCACTTATATATACATGTAATAGGCATGTAAATATAACATGTTCAACTCAAATTGTGTGTTTGTGTGTGTGACTTGTTTTGTGGTTTCTAAGGACAGTGTTTTGTCAATGAGCTGTTATCTGATTGTCTGATTATAGCGTATTGCTGTCCTAACAAACCACTGTCCATTAAAACCACAAAACAGTCACACACACAAACACACACAATTTTAGTAGAACATGTTATATTTACATGTATATGTCTCTGATATGCATATATACATTTATATGCATATATGTATATACACTGTACAGTACATGAATATGCATTTATGATATGCTCATATACATGTATATATGTATATTTGTGTATGTATATGACATAGATATCAATTATATAAATAATGCAGGGGTTGTTAAGTATGACTTCAATATTATTAGTCACAGTTTTTAAATTTATAGTTTTCTTTCATTCAGCTAATTTTAATTTCATCTTAGTCCACCTATCATGAGAGGAGTTTTGTAAATACTCTGTCCATCCATCTTTCCTTTATGTGAGATGGATACTTTGGCCAAAAACAAACAATCATGTAATGTTTATTGGTTTACATGTGACAGCAGCTATCATCAAAATGTAGAATTTCCTCTAAATATAAGTATAAATGATCTCTTACAGATGTCATGTGAACACGTCCAGAGTCAGGAGATCGCAGGTAGCCAGAAGCACGATCAACTTCCTTTAAACACGAATACCAAGGTACATTTTAGTTCTTGTGTTCCTAAACAGAATTACTTGCTACGTGTGGTTTCATCAACCTTAATGTTCAATTATGTGTGTATAGGAGTGTACTATGGTTTTTATGGACAGTTGTTTGTTTGGACAGTCAGACGCTATAAACAATCAGACAATCAATCAGATAACAGCTCATTACTGTCCTGACAAAAAACTGTCCTTAAAAACCACAAAACAGTCACACACACAAACACACACAACTTCAGTTGAACATGTTATATTTACATGTATATGTCTATCTGTACAGCATATGTATATACATATATATATATATATATATACATCTATATGTTTATGCATATGTACATATATGCATATTCATGTATATATACATATACTGTATGTATTTACATTTTTATATGCATTTGCATTTACATGTATATATGCACTTACATATTCATGTATATATGCATTTGCATTTACATGTATATAGGAACTTACATATACATGTAAATAGGCACTTACATATACGTGTAATAGGCATGTAAATATAACATGTTCAACTAAAATTGTGTGTGTTTGTGTGTGTGACTGTTTTGTGGTTTCTAAGGACAGTGTTTTGTCAGGACAGTAATGAGCTGTTATCTGATTGTCTGATTACTGTATAGCGTATTGCTGTCCTGACAAAACACTGTCCTTAAAAACCACAAAACAGTCACACACACAAACACACACAACTTCAGTTGAACATGTTATATTTACATGTATATGTCTATCTGTACATTATATGTATATGCATATATATACATGTATATGTTTATGCATATATACATCTATATGTTTATGCATATGTACATATATGCATATTCTTGTATATATACATATATGCATTTACATGTTTAAATGCATTTGCATATACAGTACATGTATATATGCACTTACATATACATGTATATATGCACTTACATATACATGTATATATGCACTTATATATACATGTAATAGGCATGTAAATATAACATGTTCAACTCAAGTTGTGTGTGTTTGTGTGTGTGACTGTTTTGTGGTTTCTAAGGACAGTGTTTTGTCAGGACAGTAATGAGCTGTTATCTGATTGTCTGATTACTGTATAGCGTATTGCTGTCCTGACAAAACACTGTCCTTAAAAACCACAAAACGGTCACACACACAAACACACACAACTTCAGTTGAACATGTTATATTTACATGTATATGTCTATCTGTACATTATATGTATATGCATATATATACATGTATATGTTTATGCATATATACATCTATATGTTTATGCATATGTACATATATGCATATTCTTGTATATATACATATATGCATTTACATGTTTAAATGCATTTGCATATACAGTACATGTATATATGCACTTACATATACATGTATATATGCACTTACATATACATGTATATACGCACTTATATATACATGTAATAGGCATGTAAATATAACATGTTCAACTCAAATTGTGTGTTTGTGTGTGTGACTTGTTTTGTGGTTTCTAAGGACAGTGTTTTGTCAATGAGCTGTTATCTGATTGTCTGATTATAGCGTATTGCTTTCCTAACAAACCACTGTCCATTAAAACCACAAAACAGTCACACACACAAACACACACAATTTTAGTAGAACATGTTATATTTACATGTATATGTCTCTGATATGCATATATACATTTATATGCATATATGTATATACACTGTACAGTACATGAATATGCATTTATGATATGCTCATATACATGTATATATGTATATTTGTGTATGTATATGACATAGATATCAATTATATAAATAATGCAGGGGTTGTTAAGTATGACTTCAATATTATTAGTCACAGTTTTTAAATTTATAGTTTTCTTTCATTCAGCTAATTTTAATTTCATCTTAGTCCACCTATCATGAGAGGAGTTTTGTAAATACTCTGTCCATCCATCTTTCCTTTATGTGAGATGGATACTTTGGCCAAAAACAAACAATCATGTAATTTTTATTGGTTTACATGTGACAGCAGCTATCATCAAAATGTAGAATTTCCTCTAAATATAAGTATGAATGATCTCTTACAGATGTCATGTGAACACGTCCAGAGTCAGGAGATCGCAGGTAGCCAGAAGCACGATCAACTTCCTTTAAACACGAATACCAAGGTACATTTTAGTTCTTGTGTTCCTAAACAGAATTACTTGCTACATGTGGTTTCATCAACCTTAATGTTCAATTATGTGTGTATAGGAGTGTACTATGGTTTTTATGGACAGTTGTTTGTTTGGACAGTCAGACGCTATAAACAATCAGACAATCAATCAGATAACAGCTCATTACTGTCCTGACAAAAAACTGTCCTTAAAAACCACAAAACAGTCACACACACAAACACACACAACTTCAGTTGAACATGTTATATTTACATGTATATGTCTATCTGTACAGCATATGTATATACATATATATATATATATATATATACATCTATATGTTTATGCATATGTACATATATGCATATTCATGTATATATACATATACTGTATGTATTTACATTTTTATATGCATTTGCATTTACATGTATATATGCACTTACATATTCATGTATATATGCATTTGCATTTACATGTATATAGGAACTTACATATACATGTAAATAGGCACTTACATATACGTGTAATAGGCATGTAAATATAACATGTTCAACTAAAATTGTGTGTGTTTGTGTGTGTGACTGTTTTGTGGTTTCTAAGGACAGTGTTTTGTCAGGACAGTAATGAGCTGTTATCTGATTGTCTGATTACTGTATAGCGTATTGCTGTCCTGACAAAACACTGTCCTTAAAAACCACAAAACAGTCACACACACAAACACACACAACTTCAGTTGAACATGTTATATTTACATGTATATGTCTATCTGTACATTATATGTATATGCATATATATACATGTATATGTTTATGCATATATACATCTATATGTTTATGCATATGTACATATATGCATATTCTTGTATATATACATATATGCATTTACATGTTTAAATGCATTTGCATATATAGTACATGTATATATGCACTTACATATACATGTATATATGCACTTACATATACATGTATATATGCACTTATATATACATGTAATAGGCATGTAAATATAACATGTTCAACTCAAGTTGTGTGTGTTTGTGTGTGTGACTGTTTTGTGGTTTCTAAGGACAGTGTTTTGTCAGGACAGTAATGAGCTGTTATCTGATTGTCTGATTACTGTATAGCGTATTGCTGTCCTGACAAAACACTGTCCTTAAAAACCACAAAACGGTCACACACACAAACACACACAACTTCAGTTGAACATGTTATATTTACATGTATATGTCTATCTGTACATTATATGTATATGCATATATATACATGTATATGTTTATGCATATATACATCTATATGTTTATGCATATGTACATATATGCATATTCTTGTATATATACATATATGCATTTACATGTTTAAATGCATTTGCATATACAGTACATGTATATATGCACTTACATATACATGTATATATGCACTTACATATACATGTATATACGCACTTATATATACATGTAATAGGCATGTAAATATAACATGTTCAACTCAAATTGTGTGTTTGTGTGTGTGACTTGTTTTGTGGTTTCTAAGGACAGTGTTTTGTCAATGAGCTGTTATCTGATTGTCTGATTATAGCGTATTGCTTTCCTAACAAACCACTGTCCATTAAAACCACAAAACAGTCACACACACAAACACACACAATTTTAGTAGAACATGTTATATTTACATGTATATGTCTCTGATATGCATATATACATTTATATGCATATATGTATATACACTGTACAGTACATGAATATGCATTTATGATATGCTCATATACATGTATATATGTATATTTGTGTATGTATATGACATAGATATCAATTATATAAATAATGCAGGGGTTGTTAAGTATGACTTCAATATTATTAGTCACAGTTTTTAAATTTATAGTTTTCTTTCATTCAGCTAATTTTAATTTCATCTTAGTCCACCTATCATGAGAGGAGTTTTGTAAATACTCTGTCCATCCATCTTTCCTTTATGTGAGATGGATACTTTGGCCAAAAACAAACAATCATGTAATTTTTATTGGTTTACATGTGACAGCAGCTATCATCAAAATGTAGAATTTCCTCTAAATATAAGTATAAATGATCTCTTACAGATGTCATGTGAACACGTCCAGAGTCAGGAGATCGCAGGTAGCCAGAAGCACGATCAACTTCCTTTAAACACGAATACCAAGGTACATTTTAGTTCTTGTGTTCCTAAACAGAATTACTTGCTACGTGTGGTTTCATCAACCTTAATGTTCAATTATGTGTGTATAGGAGTGTACTATGGTTTTTATGGACAGTTGTTTGTTTGGACAGTCAGACGCTATAAACAATCAGACAATCAATCAGATAACAGCTCATTACTGTCCTGACAAAAAACTGTCCTTAAAAACCACAAAACAGTCACACACACAAACACACACAACTTCAGTTGAACATGTTATATTTACATGTATATGTCTATCTGTACAGCATATGTATATACATATATATATATATATATACATCTATATGTTTATGCATATGTACATATATGCATATTCATGTATATATACATATACTGTATGTATTTACATTTTTATATGCATTTGCATTTACATGTATATATGCACTTACATATTCATGTATATATGCATTTGCATTTACATGTATATAGGAACTTACATATACATGTAAATAGGCACTTACATATACGTGTAATAGGCATGTAAATATAACATGTTCAACTAAAATTGTGTGTGTTTGTGTGTGTGACTGTTTTGTGGTTTCTAAGGACAGTGTTTTGTCAGGACAGTAATGAGCTGTTATCTGATTGTCTGATTACTGTATAGCGTATTGCTGTCCTGACAAAACACTGTCCTTAAAAACCACAAAACGGTCACACACACAAACACACACAACTTCAGTTGAACATGTTATATTTACATGTATATGTCTATCTGTACATTATATGTATATGCATATATATACATGTATATGTTTATGCATATATACATCTATATGTTTATGCATATGTACATATATGCATATTCTTGTATATATACATATATGCATTTACATGTTTAAATGCATTTGCATATACAGTACATGTATATATGCACTTACATATACATGTATATATGCACTTACATATACATGTATATATGCACTTATATATACATGTAATAGGCATGTAAATATAACATGTTCAACTCAAGTTGTGTGTGTTTGTGTGTGTGACTGTTTTGTGGTTTCTAAGGACAGTGTTTTGTCAGGACAGTAATGAGCTGTTATCTGATTGTCTGATTACTGTATAGCGTATTGCTGTCCTGACAAAACACTGTCCTTAAAAACCACAAAACGGTCACACACACAAACACACACAACTTCAGTTGAACATGTTATATTTACATGTATATGTCTATCTGTACATTATATGTATATGCATATATATACATGTATATGTTTATGCATATATACATCTATATGTTTATGCATATGTACATATATGCATATTCTTGTATATATACATATATGCATTTACATGTTTAAATGCATTTGCATATACAGTACATGTATATATGCACTTACATATACATGTATATATGCACTTACATATACATGTATATACGCACTTATATATACATGTAATAGGCATGTAAATATAACATGTTCAACTCAAATTGTGTGTTTGTGTGTGTGACTTGTTTTGTGGTTTCTAAGGACAGTGTTTTGTCAATGAGCTGTTATCTGATTGTCTGATTATAGCGTATTGCTTTCCTAACAAACCACTGTCCATTAAAACCACAAAACAGTCACACACACAAACACACACAATTTTAGTAGAACATGTTATATTTACATGTATATGTCTCTGATATGCATATATACATTTATATGCATATATGTATATACACTGTACAGTACATGAATATGCATTTATGATATGCTCATATACATGTATATATGTATATTTGTGTATGTATATGACATAGACATCAATTATATAAATAATGCAGGGGTTGTTAAGTATGACTTCAATATTATTAGTCACAGTTTTTAAATTTATAGTTTTCTTTCATTCAGCTAATTTTAATTTCATCTTAGTCCACCTATCATGAGAGGAGTTTTGTAAATACTCTGTCCATCCATCTTTCCTTTATGTGAGATGGATACTTTGGCCAAAAACAAACAATCATGTAATTTTTATTGGTTTACATGTGACAGCAGCTATCATCAAAATGTAGAATTTCCTCTAAATATAAGTATAAATGATCTCTTACAGATGTCATGTGAACACGTCCAGAGTCAGGAGATCGCAGGTAGCCAGAAGCACGATCAACTTCCTTTAAACACGAATACCAAGGTACATTTTAGTTCTTGTGTTCCTAAACAGAATTACTTGCTACGTGTGGTTTCATCAACCTTAATGTTCAATTATGTGTGTATAGGAGTGTACTATGGTTTTTATGGACAGTTGTTTGTTTGGACAGTCAGACGCTATAAACAATCAGACAATCAATCAGATAACAGCTCATTACTGTCCTGACAAAAAACTGTCCTTAAAAACCACAAAACAGTCACACACACAAACACACACAACTTCAGTTGAACATGTTATATTTACATGTATATGTCTATCTGTACAGCATATGTATATACATATATATATATATATATATACATCTATATGTTTATGCATATGTACATATATGCATATTCATGTATATATACATATACTGTATGTATTTACATTTTTATATGCATTTGCATTTACATGTATATATGCACTTACATATTCATGTATATATGCATTTGCATTTACATGTATATAGGAACTTACATATACATGTAAATAGGCACTTACATATACGTGTAATAGGCATGTAAATATAACATGTTCAACTAAAATTGTGTGTGTTTGTGTGTGTGACTGTTTTGTGGTTTCTAAGGACAGTGTTTTGTCAGGACAGTAATGAGCTGTTATCTGATTGTCTGATTACTGTATAGCGTATTGCTGTCCTGACAAAACACTGTCCTTAAAAACCACAAAACAGTCACACACACAAACACACACAACTTCAGTTGAACATGTTATATTTACATGTATATGTCTATCTGTACATTATATGTATATGCATATATATACATGTATATGTTTATGCATATATACATCTATATGTTTATGCATATGTACATATATGCATATTCTTGTATATATACATATATGCATTTACATGTTTAAATGCATTTGCATATACAGTACATGTATATATGCACTTACATATACATGTATATATGCACTTACATATACATGTATATATGCACTTATATATACATGTAATAGGCATGTAAATATAACATGTTCAACTCAAGTTGTGTGTGTTTGTGTGTGTGACTGTTTTGTGGTTTCTAAGGACAGTGTTTTGTCAGGACAGTAATGAGCTGTTATCTGATTGTCTGATTACTGTATAGCGTATTGCTGTCCTGACAAAACACTGTCCTTAAAAACCACAAAACGGTCACACACACAAACACACACAACTTCAGTTGAACATGTTATATTTACATGTATATGTCTATCTGTACATTATATGTATATGCATATATATACATGTATATGTTTATGCATATATACATCTATATGTTTATGCATATGTACATATATGCATATTCTTGTATATATACATATATGCATTTACATGTTTAAATGCATTTGCATATACAGTACATGTATATATGCACTTACATATACATGTATATATGCACTTACATATACATGTATATATGCACTTATATATACATGTAATAGGCATGTAAATATAACATGTTCAACTCAAATTGTGTGTGTTTGTGTGTGTGACTGTTTTGTGGTTTCTAAGGACAGTGTTTTGTCAGGACAGTAATGAGCTGTTATCTGATTGTCTGATTACTGTATAGCGTATTGCTGTCCTGACAAAACACTGTCCTTAAAAACCACAAAACTGTCACACACACAAACACACACAACTTCAGTTGAACATGTTATATTTACATGTATATGTCTATCTGTACATTATATGTATATGCATATATATACATGTATATGTTTATGCATATATACATCTATATGTTTATGCATATGTACATATATGCATATTCTTGTATATATACATATATGCATTTACATGTTTAAATGCATTTGCATATACAGTACATGTATATATGCACTTACATATACATGTATATATGCACTTACATATACATGTATATACGCACTTATATATACATGTAATAGGCATGTAAATATAACATGTTCAACTCAAATTGTGTGTTTGTGTGTGTGACTTGTTTTGTGGTTTCTAAGGACAGTGTTTTGTCAATGAGCTGTTATCTGATTGTCTGATTATAGCGTATTGCTTTCCTAACAAACCACTGTCCATTAAAACCACAAAAGTGAAGGCCATTTTGATTGAACAAGCAAATTAGGTGAAGCGGCCATTTTGATTGAACAAGCACATTAGGTGAAGCAGCCATTTTGATTGAACAAGCAAATTAGGTGAAGCGGCCATTTTGATTGAACAAGCACATTAGGTGAAGCGGCCATTTTGATTGAACAAGCAAATTAGGTGAAGTGGCCATTTTGATTGAACAAGCAAATTAGGTGAAGTGGCCATTTTGATTGAACAAGCAAATTAGGTGAAGCGGCCATTTTGATTGAACAAGCAAATTAGGTGAAGTGGCCATTTTGATTGAACAAGCACATTAGGTGAAGTGGCCATTTTGATTGAACAAGCAAATTAGGTGAAGTGGCCATTTTGATTGAACAAGCAAATTAGGGGAAGCGGCCATTTTGATTGAACAAGCAAATTAGGTGAAGCGGCCATTTTGATTGAACAAGCACATTAGGTGAAGTGGCCATTTTGATTGAACAAGCAAATTAGGTGAAGCGGCCATTTTGATTGACCAAGCAAATTAGGTGAAGCAGCCATTTTGATTGAACAAGCAAATTAGGTGAAGCGGCCATTTTGATTGAACAAGCAAATTAGGTGAAGCAGCCGTTTTGATTCAAAGATGGCTGCTACAGCTAACTGAGCAAACACATAAATTGATTATAACTCTGTCATTTTGGGATATTTTTAGCTGAAACTTGGTATAGTGGTAATTTATGATGACCCCAAACATATATTACTGTCATATAATTTTTTTATTCGGCAACAGCCTGGTAGCCCCCGTCAAAGTTTCTCTAGGAACTTTCTAGTTTAAGATTTAATTTTCTGTGAGAAACTTTGACGCCTGTTGGTGTTTCCAGATGAGGCGGAGCTGCGTTTGGGCTGGACCAAGAACGAACAGCCAAACCATCACCACCATCTTCCTCCTCTTCCCAACAATCACCCCAACAGTGATAATCCTCACCACCAACACCAACACCACCACCACGAGCAGCAGCAGCAGCACCAACACCACCATGAGCAGCAGCAGCAGCAGCAGCAGCAGCCTCGACAGAGTCGGTCCAAACAGCACCGGCACCAGCGCACCAGAGCCCCGGAGCCCTCCGAGGGCCAGCCTCAGCCCAGACCAGGAGCTCAGGTAGGAACCCCGAGGATCTGCACCTGGGTCCAGGTGTTCAAGGAGATCGTGACGTCATCGTTCTACAGCATTCACAGAGTTTTTAAAACATCACTTCTTGCTTTATGCGTCAGAACGTTCGGCTCAGTGAGGAGCTGGAGGCCATGACTTTGGTTTTTGTAACTTTTATATATTTTTAAACATTTAAGTGTTTTCTCATAGAAATGCATTGAGATTTCCTCAGCTCCTTCAAAATGTTGTTCCCTGCAAAGTCTGCTCCATTTTATTTTTTAATTATGCTTTTTTTGTCTGCTGTTTTTTGCTAGCCTTAGCTACTTTTGGAATTTAGCTAGCATTTTGCTACTTTTAGCATCTAGTTGACCGTTTGATAATTTCACCTTGCCTTTTGCTACATTTAGATTTTTTCAAAAACTTTTGCTACTTTTTAGCTTCTACCCAGCCTTTGGCTACTTTTTGATTTTAGCTAATATTTTAGATACTTTTGGCTTTTAGCTAGTCTTATGATACTTTTCATGTATTACTCTTGCAATTTTTTTATTTTTTTTATCTAAGTTCATTATTTTCCTGGGTGATTAAAGGTTAAATAAATTTTTTAAAACATCTGGCTTTTAGCTTTAAGCTAGCATTTCGATACTTTTAGCATCTAGTTTACCCTTTGATACTTTCACCTTACCTTTTGCTACATTTATTATTATTATTATTTTTTTTTTACTTTTGCCACTTTTAGCTTTTACCCAGCCTTTGGCTACTTTTTGATTTTAGCTAATGCTTTGGATACTTTTAGTTGCTAGTCTTATGATACTTTTCATATATCGCTCTTGCAAAAAAATGTTTTTTAATCCAAGTTTATTTTCCTGGGGTTAAATAAAAAATAAAAACATTTAGCTTTCAGCTTTGGTTTTGCTACTTTTAGCATCTAGTTTACCCTTTAATACTTTCACCGTACCTTTTGTTACATTTAGTTTTTTGAAAAACTTTTTGCTACTTTTAGCTTTTTGTTAGAATTTTATTTAGCTTTTCTCCAGCCTTTGGCTACTTTTCGATTTTCGCTAATATTTGAAGATACTTCTGGCTTTTAGCTATTCCTATTTCGGTCTTGGAAAAAAGTTTTTAAATCTAAGTTTGTTATTTTCCTGGCTGATTAAAGGTTAAATAAAAAACAACAACCTTTAGCTTTGGCTTTTAGCTAGTGTTTTGCTCCTTCTAGCTTTTAGTTTGCATCTTTTAGTTTCGGCTTCTTTGTCAAGTTTCAGCCCAGTCATTCAGCTCCTCTCCTCCACGTGGTTTTCACATAAATCCTAAATTTTCTCCTCAAATTATGGCTTCCGGTCCGATCGTCTGTGTTTCTCCTCCTTCAGGCGTCCCGACTGGCTGACAATGACGAAGATCATCCTCCTCCTCTCCCTCAACCCAGGAAGAAGACTCCCAGAGGACACGTTGGATAAAAGTCTGAGTTCAGACAAAATGGCCGTCACTGTAACCAACGACTGCTTCTTACTTTTCATTTCTTCGTGTTTCCACTGAACAAACGTCACCGGCTTCAAACTCAACAGAAAATAACTCCGGATAAAGCTACAAGTTTTACAATGTTTAAAGCTGCGTTAGGAAGCTGAGCTCAAACTATATTTCTTTTTACGCAGATGATTTTCTGGTTTATATCAAACTGCACTAACAACAGCGTGTGCTCAAACTAAGTTAGATAAAATACTGAAACAATGTTGAAACTTTAAAACTCTGTTTATACTTTTTTCTTCTTCTGTTTTTACTTGAATAAATGTCTGATAACACATTCTCCTCTGTTTAAAACAAACTTTAGTGTCATGTGAAAATTAATTGTTTATACTTGACCTGACCTGACATTTGTCATGTTTAAAACAAAGAT
>JBBPBX010079636.1:0-16347 GCA_038048925.1 Garcialebias charrua
CATGAGAAAGTTCAAAAATGCTTCATTCACGCTACAGGTATTTTCAACGTGACCAAAAATAAATTAATGTATGCTAAATTAACAAATGCATAAAAAGGCAATGGGGTGACGATTTTTACAGCCTTGTGCCTCTATCCACCTTATTCATTGGGACTCTACTGTATAAATGATTATGGTACAACTTCCTGTCAGACATAGGAAGTAGCAGTGAGCATTGGGTAACTATGGTTAGCGGAGCACAGACTGCAGTTTATATGAAAGTAATTTTCATTCAGTTTAGCAGATACAACACTGTTTTTGTTTTGTTTACATTCATTTAACAACCATAAAGTTTACTAAAATAGCCGTGCTGAGTTCAGGTACCTGTTGTGTTCATGGCTGCAGAACAACCAGACCAAACTAAATCAGTGGCTACAACAACAGAGTTTTAAACACGGACACTAAACAAAAAGAGTGATCCTGTTAGCCTGGCCCTCGCCTTCCTGCACAGCTCTGCTCAATTCTCATTTCCCTTCACTGCTCAGTCTGGGACTTCTCCCATAGACAACGATTTCTCCGGCTGATTTTTGACCGAACCAATCAGAGAACAGAAGGGGCGGAGTTTTTGGCCCCTAACCCACGCCCCCACCTGTCCCAGCGCGTAGCCAGCGAGCATTCGCATGTTAATATTAACTACTCTGTGAAATGGTCAACAGGAGTTATTGCAAGTGCAAGACACACATCATGTCACGCAGGGCAGTGTTACAAAATGTGTGCACTGAAACAGTGTCAAATACACGCATTTATACAGTATGTTATCCAAATAGACAATCTCGGTCTTGAAACTTTGACGAGAGAATGATGTTTGATAAGCAGCAACAACAATGATTACATCTAAACAGATATAGTAGTGATCTTAAAATACTTTGTCAAAGAGAGAAAACAGAAGATAAAGAGTGAAATCATAAAACATGATGACATTTTAAGGTAAGCAAAGGAGGTCACTTACAGTTGGCCTTAGAAGAATGTAGGACTTTTACTGAAAATGTATTTGTCCAGGACAGTATGTGTTATTTGTGGTATTGAAAATGCCAAGAGGCTTTGATGCTGTCTATCCATCTTCTTCCGCTTATCCGGGGTCGGGTCGCGGGGGTAGCAGCCTAAGTAGGGAGGCCCAGACTTCCCTCTCCCCAGCCACTTGGAGCAGCTCCTCCGGGGGAATCCCAAGGCGTTCCCAGGCCAGCCGAGAAACATAGTCCCTCCAGCGTGTCCTGGGTCTTCCTCTGGGTCTCCTCCCGGTGGGACATGCCCGGAACACCTCACCAGGGAGGCGTCCAGGAGGCATCCTGACCAGATGCCCGAGCCACCTCAACTGGCTCCTCTCGATGTGGAGAAGCAGCGGGTTACTGCTTCTCCACATCGAGAGGAGCCAGTTGAGGTGGCTTTGATGCTGTAATCAATCAAAATCCCAAACTGCAATCTAAGTACTCTGATGCATGCTCAATAATCCAGGTAGAAAAATCTAAAAAAGCTAAGTCTGGTCCAGAGGACCAGACTTAGCTTTTTTAGATGCAATCTAAGTGTTTTACGTCTATGTACAAAATAACAAAAACTGACTTGTACATCAAAGTGTAGTCTGTGTTGGATGACATTTTAAGCTATATCACTTCAATATGTGTCAAAGTATTGTGTGACATCTTAGCAATCAAAATACTACTTTAACTGCATGTCTTCTTCTGTTACAGGCAGTACAACCTGTCACACCGATTCAGCTACGAGCAGCTTTCTGACTCCGAGCTGGATCAAAGGGTTCAGGAAGTAATTGGTGAAAATGAGCAGATTGGGGCAAGGTCAGTTTGGTCTGCATTACGAGCCACAGGGTTACGCGTCCGTACAGCGACAGAGAGTGAGAGAAAGCTTGATCCGTGTGAGTCCAGCTGGAGCTGCGCAAAGAGCACTGTCACATAGACTTCATCGCAGGACTTACAGGGTTGCAGGGCCCAATTCATTGTGGCATTTGGATGAATACCATAAGCTTATAAGGTAAGGTTAGGGGACCCACCTACCTTAAAGTTATTGTAAGCATTACCATTAAAAGCAGACTTTGGTTCAACAGAGCTATATGTTAGAAAGTTTCCACATCAGTTTACATGTCAAAAATAAAGTCACGCGTGATTCATGCACAATCCATTAATTATTATCAGGAGTATTAACTAATACATTAGCAAGTATTTTAAAGTAAACATCTCGTAATAGCCTTGAAATGTGAACATTAATACACATTATGAAATGGCTGACAATTTTTTTTTGTTATAGGTGGCGAATTGTCATTCACGGTGGTATATGTGGCTTCAGTCAAATGGTGGTGTTTTTAAAGGCTTCAGACAACAACAGAAGCAACACAGTTTTGGAGATGTTTCTTGATGCTACAGCAAGATACGGAGTGCCATCTCGTGTACGATGTGATGATGGTGGCGAAAATAATGATGTGTGCTTGTTCATGAATGTGGATCTGAAAGGGGAAGCGCCATACGTGGAAGAAGTGTGCATAACCAGCGGATTGAGAGGTTGTGGGGTAATCTTTGGCGGGGTGTGACAAATGTCTACCATCAGCTCTTCTCTTTCTTGGAAAATGAAAGAATCATTGACTGCACCAACGAGCAACAACAGGTTCTAATTATTTTAGTTGTGTATTTTTCTCTTTAACAAAACAACACAAACACATTTCTCTGCATCTGCAAGCGTTAATATTTATCTGTGAGTCGCTTCAGGTTTGACATTCTGCAAAACAAAAGAGGCAGTTTTATTTACTTTTTTGTTTTCAAGTGAGAATATGAAGACAATCTGTGTCCATGAGGATTTCATTTTACTAATTTCCTGAAGCAGAAAAATTGAGGACCCGGGTAATTCTTTATTTTTATTATTATTATTATTATTATTATTATTATTATTATTATTATTATTACTAATAATAAATTGTTTTCATCTTTTCATGTTTGGGTTTGTAGTAACAATTTATGGCCACTAGATGGCGCTCAAACACCGCAAAAGATTATTTTATCAAAGCCACTTCACACAGGCCCTGTTTACACGGACACTGTGTGGGGGAAACGCAACTTTTGGGTATGTTAATTAGGTTGAAAGTTTTGCGTTGACATGGGCGAATTCTGTGGATACGACTCTCTCCCCCCCACCCCCCGTACTCATGAATTTACTGTAGTTACCATGCTGGGCCATTAGATGGCGCTGTGATTTTTGGAACCTTCACTACTGCGCATGCGTGCCACTGCTGCCTGAGGTAAACAGAGCACACGAGGCAGCCTGTTTTCCTCTCTGGCTAAAAGTTCAGCTACTACAAGTTGTTGTCAACAAGTTAACAACAAGTTAAAGCTGGAATTTGGATAAGAGTCAACAGATTTGACACCAAGTGGGGCCGCTTCATCTGCGCACCAGTTGCTGACTGGACCGGAACCGAGTCAACATGTCTGACTTTAGTCCGTGAGAATCAGCTGATTTACAGCAGCGCTACAAGGTAAACCATGTTCTTAATAATGTTTCCTTGTGTTTAGTTCGATCACAGAACAACCAACTGAGGTTTTATTTTTATTTTTTTCCTGCGAGGTCGAAGCTGTTCCACGAAGCGGACCGGCGGTTCGGATGTGGGTCCAGTGGGATGAAAACAACAGAGTCCAGTTCATTAAAGTTCGGTTAACGTGTTTTTAAAAGTGTTCAATTTAATTCTCAGTGTTTGTGACATGAGTTTGTGGTGTTGAATAAATAAATAAATTAAAAATCAACCTGGTGTCTTCATTTTCAACATGCAGCATGTTAGGCATGACGTAACGAGTCCAGATAGCTTCATTTAGCTCAGATAAATGTAAATATCTCCCACGCTAACATAAATACTGTTTATTATTGTTAAACTGTTAATATATAGCACATTTAGTATGTTATAGTGCAGCGTGACACGTGAAATGTCCGACTGCCTCGTTAACAGACAACTGGATCCAGGCAGCTGGCTCTCTTCCAACACAGATGCAGGTAAGGTGTAGAATAATTAAATATGAGAATCAAAATATATTCCATCAGCTATAGTTCAGAAAGTGGTGCGTGTGTCCACTGTCCAGTCCACCGCCATTGTTAAAATGCCGGCTGTCTGCGCGTGCGTGCTGCGTGCATGTGTTCAAATAAAAGCTCCACGGGAGATGTTTACATTATCAACGGGGGGTCAGCGAAAAAATTCCACCTTGAGAGCAGGGTTCAAAAACCATCGGAGTCAAAGAGGGGGGCCAGCAGCGTCGTGTAGGCGATAAGCAAAGTCGCAAAGAGAAAGTAGCGGTTACACTCAAAATATGCACCGTGTAAACTGGCCCACAGACTGGTCTGTTTTATTTTACTGCATGAAATTTTCAATAAATGACACAAGAGAGATAAAAAAAACTAATCTCAGAGCTTTATAAACCGTTTCACATTATTCTTATAGTTTATGACAGAATAAATGGCCTCATCTGCATCTGTGGAAAGTTTTTTAGATTAATTGTTTGCCTTTCTACATTGAACTTGTGCCAAACAAACTGAAGGTTGAAGAGGCTATTTGTCCCAAGTGTAAATGAGAGGACAGCATGACTGAGAGCAGGGTGTGAATGTTACATGTGTAATAAAGTGTCGAGTCGGAGGAGCAGCACCAGTTGTGTTTTTTAAAGCTCTATATTTAAACTCTCCGCTCTCAAGTTTCTGCAGCTGTTGCCAAGTTGAAGTTCAGCTCCTTGAGTCGGTCTCAGCCATGCTGTTGGTTCACATGGTTCACATAAACCTGCCAAACTCTACGACACAAAAGGTGAAGCCAAGTCCCTCATCTTCCATTCCATTTGTGTTTCATTTTAATTGGTATTTTAGCTCATTTTGCCTGTAGCTGAACTGAAATGTTCACCAAACTACCAGCTTATTATGAGTCAGACACAATAAATTACTACTGCATGAGATACGGTAGAAAACATGTTTGTTTGTTTTTGCATCAATACTCAGTTTACAGCAAAAACTCTGCCACGACAAGTCACAAGACATTTTGCTGCATCTAAGAGCAAGAAAATTCTTTATAATTTCTGATGATTTATGCAGAATCTCCCTGTTGTCAATTCTCTAAAACATGCTGAACTTTAAAGCTTCACTTTTTTACACGTGTGCACTTTATTCACCATGTCTTAAACTTAATATCTAAGTTGTTATGTAATGTATAATTCTGGTAAACTCCAGCAGCTATAATGTTCTGCTGAAAGTACATATCAGAAAAGCATTAAAAAATTAATTATTTCTGTATTTGTCTGAATAACATAAATGTGAGTTCAACGACAAGGAACCCCCAGCATTTTCTGCAAAAATTTGGAAAAATGTGTGCAACTGTCAAACTGTTAAACTGCACAAGTATAAAAATATCACGTTTTATGAAAAATCATGTTTTCTGTTCTATGTATGTTTTAATTGCCATCTTTTGATGTTTGTCACGTGGCTCACGTAGGAAGGTTGTTTTTTTTAGCGCCTGAGGCAGGATTACGACGGCGCACGAAATTAAGACCTCTTCAAAAACAATTTAAGACTTCAACACAATAATTCAGCAAATTTACGGCCTTTTTTAGGCCTAAAATCGAGATTTTGACATTTTAGATTTTTTTTTTTGACTTTTTAAGACCCCGCGGAAACCCTGATAAACAGAGTTTAAAGAAATCTAAAAAAGGTTTATTTCTACCTGTATGCTGGGTTTTTTCTACCTGTATGCTGGGTTTTTTCTACCTGCTTCTTTGAGCATGATTCAGGATAGAGAATAAAGCACTTTTTTGTTGATTTTGCTGTTTATATTTAATTTTGTTTTTTAATTTGTATGCATGACAATGACAAGAAACCAGCTGCATAAATATGCACAATGTATTTTTATTTTTTAGAGTGGATATGTTCTTCAAAGTGTTTAGCATAATTTTGCTGGTTATATGTAATGCCATAATAAATGTATGTTTATACTGTACTGTTTAAAAACAGCCTTTTGTTTTACACAATGGGGTGGGTTGCCAGTTGGGCTTGTTTTCAAAGCATGAGTCGCTTGTTTCTGTCGCGAGATCTGGCAACACTGATCATCACTGAAAAGCTGTTTAGATACAAACCTAATCTGTGACGCAGAACGTTTGGGTTGTAAACAGTACCTTGGGTTTTGTTGTGTTGCAGTTTGTCCTTTAAACGACATTGTTCCTCTTTATAATATGGCGCCCATAAGCATGGCTGCGTGTCCACCTCTCCTGTGGGTGTTTGGAATTTTTGTGTTTTGTTCGTTCTTCATTGGAGACATAAGTACACTGCTGGTTTATGATCGGAAGCAGCTTCTGGATTTACGGTTTGCTGCCGCGGATGTCGCTGATTCGGGCCAGTATGAGCGTACTTCGGGGAGGCCCCCTCTGCCCCCGTTGCTCGGAGACGAGTTGCCCGTTTACCTCCGCTGCTCTTCGCACCAGCCTGCACGGAGAAATCGATCGACTCGGAGGAAGAAACGCGGCTCACGAGCTGGCCGGCTGGTGAAGCTCAGAGCCCGGCGTTCTGCCTCGCTGTCTTCAGCTGATGGTCTCGATTCTCATCGCCAGTCTCCCGCGTGCACGGACCAGGAAAACAACGGGGATCTCCGGCCGGAGCAGCTCTCTGTGGGCAGCGAGCCGCGGACACGCGCCCCCCCACCAGCTGTTAGCACATCTGCTGCTAGCAGCTCATCAGCGGCTAGCTTGGATATCATCAAATTCTGTGTTGTGAAGGAGAAAGCACCATTATATACGTTATCATGAGTAAACTTATATTCATTCATAACTGTATTTCATGTAATCACAAAGGTATATTCATTCATAACTGTATTTCATGTAATCACAAAGGTATATTCATTCACAACTGTGTTTCATGTAATCAAAGGTTTTAATACAATCATGTTTAGATGCTTAAATGCACTGTGCAAACTTTAATCTTACCGGTGTGCAGTTTGAGCAGACCTGCAGCTCGAAGCAACTCTGAGGCCAACACGTGCCCTTCCCCCCACAGGGAAGAAGGGCAAAGCAGACACAGGATTTGGCTGAAATAACAGGTACTGTACATCTTTAGTATAAAACACATACACTTAGTTTATGCAACACACTTAGTTCATGACACAGAATGGGCCACTTCATGACACAAAAGGTGCCACAGGTGAAACATAAATGTCGAAGGAAACTAGTTTGAATCTAAAATCTTCTCAACTTAAGCTCAAACAAAGAGGCACACACAATCTAATGCAGGTCATTCCAGAGAGACCTTGGGCACGCTATAAATCTCAGTTGCCTTAGCAACCACTGATAGCAGCTCCCCTGACCAATAAGGAGCTCAAAACATTTTATGATATCTCACAAGCAGAGCAGCAAACTGACATTCCTTGGGCGACTTCGAGCGAAAAGGTCGGTTCAACGAATCATCCGATCGTATGCATATTGATCAATTGATTGTCTGCTTAATCTGTTAACCTGTATCTTTTTCAATAAATCATCTTTGCTTCAAGAGACGCCTGGCTCATTTGAACACCCATACTAAAATCCTTCAGTTGTCAACGCCCGATCTGTTTGCAACAAAACGTTCATCCTTAGGGATTACTTTGAAGAGCACGACTTGGACTTTTTCTGCATCACAGAATCGTGGATGTCGTCGGGTGAGTCCTGCGCGCTGACGGAAATAATACCACCAAACTGTTTGTTTTTTAACGACCCGCGACCATCAGGTCGTGGCGGTGGGTTATTAACTATCTTCAAATCAACTTTTGACTGTAAACAACTGTCCATTCCAGTCTCCTGCTCTAGCTTTGAGCTGACTGTGTTTGAACTCGGACATTCACCTGTAACTTTGTGTGCTCTTGTCTACCGGCCGCCTCGTTCTAAGAACTTCATCAGCGAGTTTTCTGATTTCTTGGCTGAAATTACAGCTAAATATTCTCGGGTCGTCATTTCAGGCGACTTCAACTTGCACGTGTGTTGTCCTGAGAAGCCCATGGTTAAGGACTTTTTAGATTTATTGGACTCATTTAATTTAACTCAACACGTGAACTCTTCCACACAGCAGCGTGGACATTTGTTGGACCTTGTTTTAACATGTGATGTGACCGTTTCAAACCTTGAAATAGGAGACAATGTATTCTCAGATCATAGGCCAGTGAATTTTCAGTTTACCATCCCCCATGTTACCCCTAAAACATGCATTCCTGCACGTAAAGGCAGGAATGTTAACCATTTAACTGCCGCACGTTTCACTGAGGTTTACAACAATGACATGTTAATTCAGCCCCCGGGGTTCCTCTCCAGCACTGAGGAGCTGACAAACCAGTTTGACTCTGTTTGTTCAAAGGCTTTGGATCAAGTAGCGCCTATTAAACTGAGAAGACCAAAACTCAGGGCCGAACCGTGGCTGAATGACACGACCAGAGCGGCCAGGCAGCAATGCCGAAAGGTGGAGAGGAAGTGGAAAAAAGACAGTCTGCAGGTCTCTTTTGAGATGGTAAAAGAGAGCTGGCGCCGATATCAGAAAGCAGTGAAAACTGCTAAATCACAATACTTCTCTGATATCATTGCTGCAAACTCTCGTAACCCTCGAGTTCTGTTCTCCACCCTAAACTCTGTTCTCCACCTCACTGAACAATCACCCATGGAAGCCTCGACTGAGCTGTGCGAGAACTTCCAACATTTCTTTTTAGATAAAATCGCAACCACCAGGGCTCTCATTTCTCCTCCATCTCACGATCCATCCATCCCACCTCAATCTGTTGCTGTGTTTGAACATTTTGAACCAGTCTCTCTGTCCTCTCTAGAGCAGGTCATGTGCAGCCTGAAACCATCTGGCTCCCCCTTCGATGTGGTCCCCCCTCGGCTTCTAAAGGAGGTTTTTCACACTCTAGGTCCCTCCATTCTCTCGATTGTAAATAGCAGTCTATCCTCGGGTGTGGTGCCAAAATCATTAAAACATGCTGCTGTTCAACCCCTCCTGAAAAAACCAAACCTCGACCCGTCAGTATTATCCAATTTCAGGCCTGTCTCCAGACTCCCATTTGTTTCTAAACTTCTAGAGAAAATAGTTGAGTCCCAACTTAAGTGCTTCCTGGAGGATCACGCTTAGTGCATTAACAGAATAACCGAGTTTTCGACAGCTCGAGTGCTTTGACTTCTTTCGAGGCTTTTTTGTCCACCTCGACTACCCGTAGTGACGTCATCACGTGACAAAAACAGAGCGTGGGGTAGCTTTTAGCTTTTAGTAGACGCTACAAAATGGATTCCTTTGTGCGCACGGATCTATGAAGCTGGTCCAGTCTTGTCAAAAAGGTAAAACAGTTTATAATTTTATAAATTGCGCCACTCATTGAAACATCCTGTTGACGTTCTTTTTCTATGAACACCGTAGTAGATTGTTGTGACAGCAGAGGGCAGTGTTGCAATGCAGGTCCCATATATAACACGGTCAAAACGGCTTCATCTCGTTTCACAAAGAAAAAGAAACAAATATTCATCTCTCTAGAGCTATTAAAAATCTATAAACACAATCTCTAAAAGTAAACCTAAATTGCACAGCTGCAGGCGGTGGTACGGTGTGGCTGTGGCCCCATTTGTTTTTTAAGTTTCGGTTTTCATCGCCTTATACTTTCACTTTTAATATTATTAATATAACTAATAGTTTTGTTTTTTCCTGTGACTTATGTGCAGTATGATAAATGATAGGAGCATAATAAATGCTCCCAATGCTTTGTTGGTCTTTTTTTTCTTTTTGTAAAGACGTTTTTAGGCATTTATATTTATTTATTTATTTTGCATCGTAAGACACTGTGACGTCATCGGCTACTCGAGCGTCGTTCGAGTTTTTTTATGTTAATGTCGAGGTTAAAAATGATGTACTCGTTCAACCCCTAATCATGCTATCCCCGAGCTTTTCCAGTCTGGCTTCAAATCCCTCCACAGCACTGAGACTGCCCTACTGAAGGTTTTTAACGACATCTTTCTATCCACAGATACTGGTGACTCTGTGCTGCTTGTCCTATTGGACCTCACATCCGCTTTCGACACCATCGACCATGAGATCCTCATTGCTAGGTTGGAGCAGTGGGTGGGCATCTCAGGATCAGCCCTAAACTGGTTCAGATCCTACCTCTCTGACAGGTCTTTTTGTGTGTCCATCAATGATTTTACTTCTGCAGTGGCGGCTCTTAAATGGGGGGTTCCGCAGGGGTCCATCCTGGGTCCTCTCTTGTTCTCCTTATACCTGCTGCCACTCGGTGCTATTTTCCGGAAACACAATATACCTTTCCACTTCTACGCTGATGACTGTCAAATCTACTTCCCCCTAAGACAAAATGGTACAGGCTCTATTCAACCTCTGCTCGACTGCCTGGCTGACATCAGGGACTGGATGGCTTTAAATTTCTTAAGCTTCAATGATAAGAAGTCTGAAGCCATATTGTTCCTTCCCAATGACACAACCTCAAACCACTGCATTGACCTGTCTGCTCTACCCCTGTCCGAAAAACAAAAAGTCAAAAATCTGGGAGTGATAATGGATCCTTCCATGAAACTCAACAGTCATGTAAACATGATCGTCAAATCCTGTTTTTTCCAGCTGAGGCGTCTGTCTAAGCTGAAGCCCATATTATCCAAAAAGCACCTGGAGACAGTGATTCACGCATTCATTACATCTAGGCTTGATTACTGCAATTCACTTCTGTTTGGCGTCAGTCAAGCCACCATTGCACGATTACAACTGGTTCAGAACGCAGCTGCCCGATTTTTAACCAGCACACGCAAAAGAGAGCACATTACACCAGTCTTGGCCTCCCTTCACTGGCTACCGGTTCATCTTCGAATCCAATTCAAAATTCTCATGTATGTCTACAAATCGCTGAACAGTCTCGCCCCCGCCTATCTCTCGGATCTGATACACCCATATGTCCCTCCACGTGCTTTGAGGTCAGAGGATCAGGTACTCTTAATAGTTCCAGAAACTCGCCTTAAGCGCAGGGGTGACAGGGCGTTCTCTGTAGCAGGCCCAAGACTCTGGAACGAGTTACCGCTGCTCATCAAACAGGCCCCCTCCCTCTCGGTTTTCAAATCCCGGTTAAAAACTCACTACTACTCCATCGCTTTCAATGCCAGCTGATTTGTATTGGATCGTTTGATTTATGATCTGCAATGTTTTTATGTTTTTCGTGTTGTACTTCATTGTCTGTGTTGCCTGTTGCGTGTTTGTTTGTCCAGCACTTTGGTGTGGACTTGTTCCTGTTTAAAGTGCTTTATAAATAAAATGGTATGGTATGGTATGGTATAATCTGCATCTGTTGTTTCCAGAAACTCAGACATTTCTTCAGCAGCCACTTCCTCTCGTTGTTCAGCCTGATGTCTCCTCACCTCTGTTAGACAAAGGTTCCTTTAAATAATAGTTTCGGAACGGGTACAGACCAACTGAAATCAAGAAAATGAAACGTTACATAAAATTAAATCGTAGTCTAAAAGTACAGCACTGTTGACGCAACCATTGCAAGGGTTGGAAATGCCGGATAATGACGGAGGAAAACACAACACACCATCAGTTGCATTTGGCCTGAGTGAGAAGAAGCGCTCATCAGAGCAGCTGGCCTTTTATTAACAGATTGCACCCTCCTGTGTAAGTCTCCGCCCACAACAGGAAGTCAACAAGAACATAGTATAAAACTCAACACCCCCACTTGTTCTTATGTTGACATAATACATAATACATTTACATACCAAAAGCAAAACATGCAAATTTTTCCATTCTCATTTTAGTTACAGGCTTTGTTAGGATATCGGCAACCATTTCTGTTGTTGGACAATAAGAGAGAGTTATTTTTCTATCACTAAGTGCTGATCTAATAAAGTGATATCGAATGTCGATGTGTTTACATCTTTGGCGGTGGACCGGACTTTTAGTAAGAGCAATTGCACTTTGATTGTCCTCAAAAATGATCACAGGTGCATATTCACATCCAAAGTCCATTCCATTCACCAGATTCACAAGATACATACTTTCCTGTGCAGCAGCAGCCAAGGCAATGTATTCAGCTTCACATGTAGATAAAGAAACTGTGGATTGCTTTTTAGACTTCCAGGAAACAATGGGTCCAGTTTCAGATAAACTAAAACAGTAACCAGACACACTCCGTCTGTCCTTCTGATCTCCTGCCCAGTCTGCATCACAGTATGCCACAAGTTTAAGATTTACACTATTTTTCTTGAAGCATAATTCCTGATTTAGTGTACGTTTCAGATACCTTAATACATGTTTTGCTGCAACCCAATGTTGTTCATTTGGTTTAGACAAATATTGTGATAACTTACTGACAATAAAACTTAAGTCTGGCCTAGTGCTCATCATTACATAGATCAAACTCCCCACTATTTCACGATACTTTTTATGATCAGCAGGTTGACCTTCATCGTCAAACTTCAGTTTACTTTCACATGGGGTTGACCTTGGTTTGCAGTCAGTCATACCAAATCTCTCTAAGATTTTCATGATATATCTTTTCTGGTTCATTTTTACTTGACCGTGGTTCTGTGTAAAATCAATTCCTAAAAAATGTTTAAGTTTTCCAAGATCTTTAATTTTAAACTTTGCAGCCAACATTTTCTTCACACTTTGTAGAATTTGGTCATTACTAGCTGCAATGATAAGGTCATCAACCCAAATAATCAAGATCACTTTCTCATGTTCATTTTCTTTACTGTAAACACAATGGTCAGCAGGATTTTGTATAAAGTCATTTTCAATAAGAAAATCATGTAACATTCGATTCCAGTTTCTTCCTGACTGTTTCAGACCATAAAGTGATTTATTTAGCTTACATACCAGTTTCTCTCCTGTCTCTGTTATCACTTCAAATCCTTCTGGTTGTTCTAAAAATATCTCACAATCGATAGGGGCATGTAAATATGCTGTTTTAACATCCATTTGATGCAATTCTAAGTCATATTGAGCAGCAAGCTGCATTAGAACACGCACAGAAGTCATATCTGCTGTTGGAGAAAAAGTCTCATCATAATCAATACCAGCAACCTGATTATAGCCTTTTGCTACGTATCTAGCTTTATAAAGTGTCTCAATAGGATTTTCTTTAATAGTAAATACCCATCTACCCCCCACTGCTTGCTTACCCTCTGGTAATGAAGTTAGGATGTAAGTATTATTCTCTATCAAAGAGTCCATTTCTTCCTTCATAGCTTTGGCCCATAGTTCTGATTGTGGTGAGCTCATAGCTTCTTTCACTGTTCTAGGCATGTCACATGCAATCCTATAACAATAGTCAATGTTCATGTTCACTTGATCATCTTCACATTTCATTTCATAATCCTGATAATACTTGGGAGGTCTCCTTTCTCTTGTAGGATAACGTGCACCAAGGTTACCTTCACTTTGATCTAAGTTCTCTTCTGTATCATAAGTCTCAGTTTTATTCTCTTGTGAGATAATTGTACTCAAATCTGGTTTCAATTGCTCACTTTCAACTTTCTTTTTGAGGTAAATATTCTCATCCATGTCGTCAGTTTGAGTGTCACATTCATTGGTACTTTTTGTGATAAATTTTACCAGTCTATTCTTAAGTACTCTTCCTATATCGATAAAAAACAAGATATGCAGGACTATTTTTGTCATAACCAACAAAAATTCCCCTTTCACAACGTGGGTCCAATTTTTTCTTATCATATTTATATGCATAACATTCAGATCCAAAAGTTCTCATTTTAGACAGATCAGGTTTCTTTCCTGTTAACATATAATATGGAGTCTGCTCAACACGTCTGTTGTAACATCTGTTTCGGATAATTGCAGCCGTCTGAACTGCATAGGTCCATAAATTTTTAGGCAGATTACTCTCAATTAGCATGCATCTTGCCATTTCAAAGACAGTTCTCCATGTTCTCTCAGCTGTCCCATTCTGATGGGGAGAATAAGGAGCAGAAGTTTCATGTTTTATAGCATTTTGGCTAAGCAATGATTGGAACTCTTTAGACGTAAACTCAGTTCCATTATCTGATCTTATGCACTTCATTTTCCCATAAGGTGCCACATCTGCTATAAACTTCTCTGTCCCTTTCACAGTATCACTCTTAGCTTTCAGAAAATAGGTAAATATAGCACCTGAATAATCATCTGTGAAAGCTAAGGCATATCTGAACCCGTCTTTAGCAGCTGGTTCTATTGGTCCAGCCAGATCTGCATGTACAAGATCTAGTGCATTTTTAGCTTTTTCATCAGGAACTCTACTCCTGGTCTGAGCAAATTTACCCTGTATGCATATTTCACATTTTAGATCAGGTTTTTCAGTTTTACCTCTAATTTTCATTCCATCTGCAACACCTTCCAACTTTGACACATCATCATAATTACAGTGACCTAATATTTCATGCCACGTCTGGATGTCATAGCAGGCATTGCACTCATCAACGTCATCATCAAGGGTATTTAAATAGAACATTCTATCATAAACATCAATATCAAAAACTGTACCATTTTTATGGATGAGTCGATTCTGTCCCTCTTTGAAGATGACTGTTGCTCCATGGGCAGTTGCAGCTTTCACAGAAAATATATCCTGGGAGAACGACGGCACGTATAATGTATCCATCAACATTATCTCCACAATTCGGCCGTTGCTGTCTCTCAGATGAACTCTAGCGGTGCCTTTCTTCAGTGCGATCCCACTGGCCCTCTCGCCGTCAGCCAACTCCAAAATATGGCTCTGAGGCTTAAAAGTCAAGTCGAAATCCTTGAACTTTGCAGCATCTGTCACAATGTGCTTTGTTGCACCAGAGTCGACCATGAGGCCCTTCACCTTCGTGCCATGGATCTGGGCGTCGTTGGTTTGCTTCACCGTGAAAGCGAACGTGTGGTCCTCCTCATCCATCGCTTGCTTGATCTTGTCTCGCCCTCTCCGCCGACAATTTACGTCTTTATGCGTGGCGCTCTTGCAGAAACCACACCACTGTTTCGGCTCTCTGCGCTCGCTCGAGGTTGAAGAACAATCCAGGGCTTTGTGTCCTCTCTGGCCGCAGTTGTAACAGGTGATTTTTGATTTCCAGTTGTCTCTTCCTTTAATTTTCATCACACTGTCTTCAGTTGAGCCAGCAACACACAACTTTTCTGTGCTCTCATAGCTTCTCAACTTCGTTTTGAATTGTGCAAAAGTTAATTCTTCATCACTCTGTGTAACATATACAGAGAATGGTTTGAACTCATCAGGCAGTCCTTTTAAAATCATTGCTGTCAACAGGCCATCACTCAAAACTTCTCCTGCATTACGCAGCGCCGTGATTGCAGTTTCTGCCCGGATAATATAGTCAGTGACGTTTTCATTGACACCTTTCTGTAGAGATGTCAGCTCCGTGTACAGACTGATCACTCTTGGCTTACCAGAACCTGCATAGTGGTCTCTGAGGATCTTCAAGGCTTTTCTGCCATCATCTGCAGCATCTCTCATGACAAGAGAAAGACTTTTATCATCCAAGACTTGAATTAATTCAGCATACGCTTCTTCATTTTTGGTGGCGTCTTCTTCCACGTCATCGGGCACGCCCCTCAGTAATATTGTGTCCTTCAGCCCAAGCAGACGTAAGTGGGCTAAAAACTTTGTCTCCCACAACTCGTATTTCTTTTCATCTCCATCAAAGCATAATCGGTTCCATCGGCTTCCAAACTCCCTTCTGGGCCCATAACCTGTTGACGCAGCCATTGTTTGAAGCAAGGGTTGGAAATGCCAGATAATGACAGAGGAAAACACAACACACCATCAGTTGCATTTGGCCTGAGTGAGAAGAAGCGCTCATCAGAGCAGCTGGCCTTTTATTAACAGATTGCACCCTCCTGTGTAAGTCTCCGCCCACAACAGGAAGTCAACAAGAACATAGTATAAAACTCAACAAGCACAACACCTCACATTTCCAATCAGAAGTACTTCCGGACACTTCTTCTTCTGGTGTTGTTTTAGCTGTGCAGTGGTATTATTTGCTCAGCAACGACACCATATGTTTAAGAGAAGAACCGCAGTGAGTGCAGCATTACTGAAGGACAGAAAACTTATCTGTCTGCGGAAAAAGTAGAAAGTAGAAGAGATATCCAGTATATATATAATTTTTAAACCTCATCACCTTGTATGTTCTTTTTTATTGTGGTTGGGAAACAATAGTTTGGTGCATTACCGTCACCAGCAGGTGTGGAGTGTGTGGTTTACCATATGTATAATATTAATAGGCTCTATTAATCAAGTTTGTCTTGCTTTGTTTTTAAATCTAATTATAATTTCTACATGTATACTCTATATATACATACATA
>JBBPBX010079639.1:0-16345 GCA_038048925.1 Garcialebias charrua
GCTGATGAGACCCACCACTGTTGTGTCGTCCGCAAACTTGATGAAGTGGTTGGAGCTGTATGATGGTGTGCAGTCGTGTGTTAGCAGGGTGAATAGAAGGGGGCTCAGCACACATCCTTGTGGGGCCCCTGTGTTCAATGTGATGGTGCTAGATGTGTTACTCCCGACCCGTACTGTCTGTGGTCTCCCGGTCAGGAAGTCTAGCAGCCAGTTACACATTGAGGTGTTCAGCCCCAGACTGTCCAGTTTAAGGATGAGCTGTTGGGGGATGATGGTGTTGAATGCCGAGCTGAAGTCGATGAACAGCATTCTAACATAAGAGTCCTTCGTGTCCAGATGTGTGAGAGCTGTGTGGAGGGCAGAGGAGATGGCATCGTCGGTTGAGCGATTAGGTCGGTATGCAAATTGGAAGGGATCCAGGGAGTCAGGGAGGACAGATGTGATGCTTTTCATGACTAGCCGTTCAAAGCACTTCATCAGGATGGGGGTGAGTGCTACTGGGCGATAGTCATTGAGGCATGCGGGCGTTGCCTTCTTTGGGACAGGGATGATGGTGGTGGCTTTGAAACAGGTGGGGACGATGGCCTGGCTCAGTGAGATGTTAAAGATGTCCGTGAAGACCGCTGCGAGTTCCCCTGCACAGTCCTTCAGCACACGACCAGGTATGTTGTCAGGACCAGAGGCCTTCCGGGCATTAATCTTGATAAATGATCGCCTTACGCTGTCTGAGGACAGCGCCAGCACCTGGCCATCAGGAGAGGGGGGGAGTTTATGTGCAGGTGTGCTGTTACTTGCCTCAAACCGAGCAAAGAACTCATTCAGTTCATTCAGCGTAGAGGTTGAGCTGTCACAGGTCTGGGGGGATGGTTTGTAGTTTGTGATGGTCTGTATTCCCTGCCACAGACTGCGTGTATCCTTGCTGTCCTTGAAACGGTGAGCTATTTTCCTGGAATACTGCTTCTTGGCCTTTCTGATGCCCCGGGCCAGGTTCTTTCTGGCTGCCCTCAGGCCCACCTGATCTCCCGCTTTGAAGGCAGCATTTAACAACAGGACAAAGTTTAATTACTTGAGTTGTTCTCAGTGAGTAATATCTACTGTAAGATAAAAAAAAAATGTAATTTGTTTGATGACAGAAGCTGTTATTTTTTTTATACGCATAACATTATTTTATCTAATGGCCTGTTTATGATAACATGATAAAACTTACTTCTGTGTCTATTTTGTGTCATTCAACACCTGGAAGTAGTCATATGATTTTGGGTCTTTTTTTCCATTCATTCAACTTTTATTTAGGCAGGTTAAAGGTTCAGTCTGCAGTTTCTGTAGAACTGCAGCACTTAGAAAAAATTTCAACAAGCAAAGCATTCTGATCCCTCCCCCTCAGAGCCATATATGGCTCTGCCCCCTTGTGGTCTGTTAAAATTCAAATTCAAGCTCTGTTTTTATTGGCTGATTCAAATTCAAGCTCGGTTTTTATTGGCTGGTTACAAACTTTGTTTTTATTGGCTGGAAAATGGCGGGTCACTTTTTCTTTTTAGAAATGCTTATTTACCACCTGGAGAAGCAAGGGGACAATTTTTTTTTTGTTTTTTTCAGAGATTACCTCTCTAACATCAATCTAGTGACAGAGTGAAGAAATATGTTAAAAATATATTGTTAGAAAAGTTACATATAGCAGCTTTAATCCCATTGAGCCTCGGACTCATTTACAAGAGAGACCTGTTTTCAACAAAGAATGATGACAACAGCAACAACAATAGGCAATCATAAAAGAGGCATACAATTTTTTTTTTAAACAAGTTAAAATAAGATGTCAAAGAAGTAGCAAAAACAGCTAGATTATAAGGAAATGTAGAAAACTAAAAACAGGAACATGTCTACATTGGTTTTTACCAGGAGTCTAACCGATTCTTAAAGCCATTTAGAGAGGTCAAGGTCGAGAACTTCAGATTTTTTGGTAAGATATTTCATGAAACAGGAGCAGAGTTAGCCTGGTTAAAACCAGACCCTTGTCCTTCACTTCGCTTCGTACTAGGGTCTGGGACTTCTCCTATAGAGAACCGATTCTTGCTGGAGGCGTGGCCTCTGCTGAGGTTACCCAATCGTTAGCGTTTAGCCGTGACGTATGTTGCAGCTCCGCGCAACATACGTCACGTTAGCCTGTCCAGTCCAGTTAGCCTGGCGAGGTCCAGGTGCTATAACGTCAGTTAAGAAATATATTTTTTCTCAGCAAAGAAATAATAGTTTTTTTCCTTGTTTTCTTGAAAATTCCTTCGTGCCGGCAGCCATTTTAAGCAGGGCAAACTGACGACGTCAGTCGACGTCGTTCAAAACTCCGCCTTCTGTTCTCCGATTGGTCCGGTCAAAAATCAAAAATCTACCGGAGAAATCCTTGTCTATGGGAGAAGTCCCAGACCCTAGTACGAAGCGAAGTGAAGGACAAGGGTCTGGTTTTAACCAGGCTAGAGCAGAGTAGGAGAAGGCCCTTTTGCCTAGTTCAGTCCTCACTGACGGAACACTGCAGGTAATAATGTCCTGAGAGCGCACGCTGTAGCTGCACTCACGCAGAGACATGTAGGAGGAGATGTATGAAGGCAGCAGACCAAGAAGTGATTTAAAGATGAAAATGTACCAGTGGAAGAGTCTGCGTGAAGTTAATGATGTGAATACAGGGTGCAGTGGTGGGTACGATAATCACTGCCAGTTATGAATTTTAGTGCACCATGATAGACAGCATCCAACATCTGCAGGGTGCTTGTAGGAGCGTTCATGTAGTAGATAATGTCACCGTAATCGATGGAGAGAAGGAAAGTCACAGGTTCAAGGCGTTTCCTAGCATTCAGTGTTAGACATGATCTGTTTCTGAAAAAGGAACCCAGTTTAACTTTCAGTTTCTTCCACATGGAGCTTAAAAGAGAGATGTGAGTCAACCAAGATACCCAAATATTTATAGGAATCAACAAACTCAATAGGGACACCATTTGAGGATAAAATCAGAGGAAGAACTGCTGGGACCGACTTCCTTCTTGAAAAAAACATCCCTTTGGTTTTATCAGCATTTACGACAAGTTTGAGACAGAACAAATCTAACTGGATGATGTCAAAAGCGGATTGCAAAAGCTGGAAAGCCGTAGTAACTGTTTTAGCTCGACAATAAACAACTGTGTCATCAGCATAGAAATGTAAGGATGCATCAGGGATGCGCTGTCCTACATTGGTAGTCCCCGATTTACGAGCGCTCTGATCTGCGAGGTTCCAGACTTACGAGCTGCACATTTTTGGAAAAAACGAAAAAAATACTGAGTTTTCATGTGTTTTTTCACTTCAGTTAGCAAGTTAAGCATATAAACACACGTTTCCGATCATTTTTATGCACTCAAAAGTAGTTTTTAGATGAAAATAGAGTGTTTTTAGGTGCGCTAGCGAAAACCGTTCCAATTTACGAGCGGATTTCCGGATTTACGAGCGAAATGGCGGCCGTTCCAAATTACGAGATTTCCGGTTTACGAGCGCCTCGTTGTGACGGATCTCGCTCGTAAATCGGGGACTACCTGTACCTAGATTGTAAAGAGGGTGGTTCCTAAGACTGAGCCTTGTGGTACACCACTGGTTTTTTTTTCTTCCTTTTATAGATGGCCTCCCTTCTCACCTTACAGCCATCCTCTCACACCGATATATATATATATTTTTTTTAATAGAGAGAAAGGAAAGATAGAAAGAAAGACAACAAAACAACAATTATCCACAAAAAGAGCACAAGGCAAACACACCCAACCTCCGTCCGCAATCCTGCAAAGCACATGACAGAACACAGCAACGAAACACACATGCATAAAGACTAATAATATTCATGACCTTGCAGTAGATTTCCATAAATAAACATACCCATACCTACAAATATAAATACAGTATACATACATATACATTCATATCACATATCCATCTATATATCTGCATATGATATCTACATATACATCCCTGCATCCATTTGTGTGTGGCTGCATAAGTGAATAAGGTTCCTCCAATAGAGCATTCAGTAGAGACCGTGAAGCATCAAGAGCGGCTTGAAGACCTTTCTTTTCAAGCGAGTATACTCTACCTCCTCATGATTCTACTTTTGATCTTAGTTGATACTGTTATTGATTTTACTTGTTTTATTGACATTTAATTCTGTTGCACTTTGTAGCACTTTGAGATTTTCATTAATGAAAAGTGCGTTATAAATTGAATTCATCATCATCATCATCATCATCATCATCATCATCATCATCAGAGATCTGCCCTTCCAAGGCCTGAGGCAGACGAAGGGGCAATCAAAGCCTAAGACCCCAAGAAGGACCCTGAGCCCAGAGTCCCCAGGGCCACCCGAACAGGACGAGCCACTCACCCACTCCCCAGATCCGACCAAGGGGGAGAACTGGACGAGCTCCACCAGCGACTACACAACAATGACCCCCGCGGGGCCAACAGCGACAACAATGGTGGTACACCATTGTTGACTGTTAAATAACAGGAAGAAGTACCATTATGTTGAACACAAAGTGCCATTATGTTGAACACATAACACATATTTTACTTGATAAAGGTACTGTATTTTATATGTAGTTGTTGTTACTATGATCTCTATAATTGGTTTATTTGATTTTATATATAAAAAATAAAAAGTGAAAATCACTTCTAACCGGCTCTTTAATCTCATAAATAACAGTTCCGTTTTAAGACAAGAAAGTTCATGCTCAATAATCCACAGGTATCAAATCTGATCATTCTCAATCAGGTCATCTGGACATTTTTTTTTAGTAGAAACGTTTCACCCTCACTCCAGAGGGCTTCATCCGTCAGAGTAGTTCCAGCACGCTTGTTCCCCCACCAAGTACAGTACAGTAAACAACTTAAGTGGACCAACCAGTTTGCTGGAGCCAAGATGGTTTCTGGATGCCGTCCTGTCCCTCGTCGACTCCTCCCAGGCAGGAAGCCACAGCCAAAGTGGTTCAAGACAAGAAAGCTCATGCTCAATAATCCAGGTATCAAATCTTAGTTCAGTTTTAGTTCGTCCAGGATTGTTTCCCCAACAAGCCAAGTCCTGACAGGTGCTGCCATCTGCTGGATGTTATTGTCATTACAACTCTGACCTTTTCATAAAATAAAATAAAACACGTTTGAAATATTGCGGTTTCTGAACTATCTGTTCCTTTTTGTTGTCGTTCATATATATTTTTAAGCAAAAATAAAAGAATATGGACAAAAAGAATAAATCTTTAAGTTTTGGGAGCAGCAGAGGGGACGAGCAAATCGTTTCTTCCTGGACTTCAACAGTTTCACTTTCCTTTCTGTCAAACTGCTGAGGAGCCACACGATACTCGTCGGCCACCGTAGGGATCGTCGAAAGAGTAACACCAAAAAGGAATCAAGTTGTCCAGATCCCAGATTTACATGTTCAAGAGCATCAAGAAGGACTACTTTAATCTTCAGGTCAGGAAGAGGAAGAAGTTTCTGCCGGATGACAGAAGAGGTAGTTGTTGTTTTTTTTAAACGTGTTGCACAGACAGACCGGTTTGGTCACTTCTTATTATTCTATATGAACTCCATACATTAAGAGCAACTTTTGATTTTAG
This sequence comes from Garcialebias charrua, assembly GCA_038048925.1. Classification (NCBI taxonomy): domain Eukaryota; kingdom Metazoa; phylum Chordata; class Actinopteri; order Cyprinodontiformes; family Rivulidae; genus Garcialebias; species Garcialebias charrua. The sequence goes on from JBBPBX010079639.1 coordinate 5,616, forward strand.
GTGTGAAAATGGCTTCACCGAGCACTAACCTGAAAGAAGGTGGGATTTCTTTTCAACACTTTCAATATGGCAAAGTTGTTGTGGGGAGTTTTATTATCGATTAGTCTGAGGGTCAAAGTGGGTCAGATCAGCCAGAACTTCTTAAGTTTGAAAGAATCAGCTTCAGTCGTGCTCATTCTTTAAGACTCGTGCTGTTGAAAGAGAGGAAGCTAATAGTTGCAGTCATCACAGGCTCGTGCGCAGGAATGAAGTCTGACGATAACCAGTCACGTGACCGTCATGTTGCGTGTCTCCCTGCAGCAGAGGAACTTGTCGTGTCCCTGAGTGGAGCCCTCAGCTGTGGAGACTGTGAGCAGGCCACTCAGCTGTGTGGGAGGCTGTGTCAGCTCTCTGTTCCTGTGTCAGTGAGCATCCAGAGCCAGGTCTACCCCCAGGACCCCATCAGGTACAACACAGAGAAAGAACACACACCACAGTCCATAAAATCCAACAATCAGTCAGTCTTTCACAATGAAAGAAGTGTGTGTGCTACCTTGTAAAGTCCACTGCTTCTTATGGGGCCCAAAGTTAGGTTTAGTACTAAGGATGGTGATGGAGATTAGGGGTGCGAATCTCTCAGTGTCTGGAGAAACGATTCGATTCCGATTTTTGGTGTCACGATTCGATTAAAAATCGATTTTTCGATTCAGAAACGATTTTTGATTCAGAAACGATTTTTCTATTAAAATGGTCATAAATTTAGTTTCAGTTTTGTAACTGACAAGCTGAAAAGAATAAACAACAATGTAAACAAATGGAACATTTATTTAAAACAATAATTTTAGGTTCCTTATTGTATCAATTTTTTTGCATCGTTTGATATTTATACCAAAAATAGGAACAAATAATACAGGAATGCATTAAATTCTGTAACTTAAATAACCAGTATTAGGTTAGCTTTTTGCTCTGTTACTTATAGAAGATTATTGTTTGAATTGATTGTTTGAACTTGTTTTGTTTTTGAAAAAAGGGGCAGATAAAATAAGATTTCTTCTTCTTTCTGCCACCTTTCATTTTATGTATTCTTTCATATACTATGAGATATGGTTTTATTTTCTTTATCTTTTGGGTTTTAATGTAAAAAAAAAAAAAAGATTTTGGGGCTTTTAGAATCGATTCTGAATCGCCAGGACTAAGAATCTAGATTCTTTTTTAAAAATCGATTTTTTTTTCCTGCACCCCTAATGGAGATGTGAAAGGGCACAGGTGTTTTTCACTTATTAATGTAAAATGGTACATAACTCATATTACCGTGTGTGTATGCGTGTTAAGGGTTGTTATGACTGGACTGAGTGCTGCATAAGCATGGAGCCTTTCACCCGAATAAGCAAGAGTCGTCTGACCATGCCTTTGTCTGACAACATTATAAAAAGACACTTCCTCATGATCACTTTGAGCAAACTTGGAGATGGAGGGCCACGTAAACATTTTGATGCTTGTATTTCAAATCTGCTTCGTTTTGCAAGGTCAAACCTGGGACTAAGAAAAGGATCTACCTCTCCCTGTGTGGCATGTTTATTTAATGAGCTATTGATAGGATAACATTAAATGATCCTATAACATTTTGGTCCTTCGAGCGCCACCTCAACGTCCGATCTTGGATCCACCAGGAAGAGCTGAATCGTGCACGAGGGGAGAAGTTCGGTTTAGGGTTAGGTATGCACTGGTAATGTTTAGGTATGTACTGGTAATGGTTAGGTTTAGGGTAAGGGTCAGGGTTAGGCTATAGACATGAATGGAAAATGAATGGAAGTCAATGCAAAGTCCACATAAAGATAGCAAGACAAACCTGTGTGTGTGTGCGTGCGTGCTGGAGCGCTCCTTGGGGCAAAGTTTATTTATAGAGTTTTTTTTTTTTTTCCCTGTTTACGGACAAGAAAGGCGTGCGCCTCCTTACTGGTAGCGGTAAAAACTAACCTTATCAATCGGGTTTTGCAACCTTTATGTTTAAAATAGATTTTTTTTTATCGTCTCGCCAAGTAAAAGTTTGTAAAGAGCATACAATCTTGAGTCACGTTAAAGATGATTTATTTGAGTATTAAAAAAGAAAAACAATTCTCTGGAGATAAACTCAGCATGTGGGATAAAGATGGGTTTATTATTAGTTATTTGATTAAAAATAACAATTAAAAAACTGATTAATGAAAATCTAGTGCATTCCAAACAAACATACATCACATCGGTTCAAACTTTCCTAGTAAACTAAACTGATGTAGAAATTTTGACAGTTCCTGCGATGACAACTTCTAAGATTGTTCATTAGCAACTACTGAGGATATTGATTATTCCTGAATTTAGAATTTTAAAATGTTTTTTTTTTTTACATATTTGCATCATTTGAGAATTATCTTTCAATTAATAGTATATTTGTTTTAACATGCACCTTTTTGTTCTGTAGGTTGACTATTGGTGTGGAGGATGCCCAGTCAGAGACCTACATCCCAGTGACTGTCATGGTTTCTTCTTGCATGACTATTGCACAACTTAAAGAGAAGGTGCTGAGTTGACACATTGTTTTTAACATTTTAATCAACTAAAGCCAAAAACAAACAGAGGGTTTACCCAAGACATTTGCACATTTAGTAATGATTTAACGAGTTGTAATTGATGGCCTTTGCCAAAAGTTTTTTTTTTTTGTGCACATTTTAAACAGCTTACGAGTGCTTTCTCTTTTTAGTTATTCAAAAATTTTCCAATTTAACAATAAGAAAACTATAAAATACAAGTGATATTAAATGAAAAATACAAGTAAGATGAGATACAGAGACCCACATCAGCTCTGTTTGGGTTTCATACTTTGTTTAAATCAAAAGCCAGGCGGCGGGAGGAATGAGTCTTAAGCAGAGATTTAAAAGACTCAGCAGTCTTTATATTAAATGACTGGTGTTTAGATGTTTAGTAGATCAAATGTCATGAGGCGTTTGAAACCCTAAACTAAGTCTGTGTTTTTAAGATTGACCCATTTCACGCCCTCATCTCTCACTGACAGATCAGCCAGGATTTTGGGTTCCACCCTTCACTGCAGCGCTGGGTGATCGGTAAGCGACTAGCTCTGGACCAGGACTCGTTGTACAGCCACGGGATCCGTACGGATGGGGATCAGGCTTTCCTGTTCATCCTCTCTGCTCAAGCTGCTCAGCTCACACGGCAGCAGTGCATGTCGGACCTGGAGGAACAACGTTTGGCGGGTCAGTCTGCCACACAAACACACTGGAGTTGAGTTTGGAGGAACGTTGGACCATGTAGTTGTTTGACAGCCAGCCACAGTGCCAGTTTGTACCTGACAACAGACCGTTCCACGCAGTGGTGTAGTCCACATTTTTGTAGTGGGTATACCGGTACTGTGCTTAGAAATCCAAGTACACCGGTTAGTATAATGTACTTGTCGTGATAAACAATAAATCAATTAATCGCATGATAAATGAAAATTATCAACCTCATTTTCATTTATTGGCTTTATCGTTTCTTCGTGTCTCTCTTTCTACTGAAGACACTGGATGACAAAATGATCAGCTCTTCACTGACCCCTCCCTTTCTCTTTAAAATCTGTTTTAACCGTACAAAATCGTGTTTTTGGATCATTAAAAGCTGCTAGGCTAAGAAGCTAAGCTACGAGCTAAGCTAACATGCCAACCTCTNCAAATAGCCTATATGCCACGGGCTTCCGTTCCAGCACCTCCGCAGTCATTACACAGACGGCGCACTTCCGGTTAGCGGGAAAGACACGAACATAAATGACTAAATACAATTAATAAAACATCGGCATACACACCAATAACAACTCTATACACATATAAAACCATATAAAATTATGGCGACGTTCCCCCTACGGATAGCCGCGATAAATGTTCGCCGAAACCCCCCCGCGGAACAGCTGTTCCCACCGGTGGGCGGACACAACGGTACTCACGTGTAGTGCCGGTAGCGCGCGGCCGCTTCCCGTTTCGGGTCGTTGTCATGGTTTGCTACTAGGAGCTAACGCTAGCAACAACGGAGGTGGATGGGAACCGGAAGTGGCGGGTAGGTGTTGCATTTTGCCGGAAGTACGTCACGCCCCCCCGTGGCATATAGGCTATTCACGGTTGAAACCCGTGCCTTCTTGTAAAAAGTTGTTTTTCTCTGCAAAAAGAAGCTGAGAACTTGTACTGATTTTTTTAAATTAAAAGCTTTGTGTGAAAAACGCTATGCTAAACAGCTCAAACCACACAGAGTGTCCGCCATTTTGAGAACTGAAGAGAGACAGCCCATGTCACGTCAAGGGGCCTCCCTCCCATTTTTCTTAAAGAGACACGCTGCTCGCTCCCTCACTATCCATCCTTCGATTCAAACAGTCTTATACTGCCATCCGGTGGTTGAAAAAAGGTACTACACACAAAAATTAACCGACATTTCTTCTTAAATTTGACAATATTTGCTAATTAATGTATATTTGACGGGGCAGCCCGTTGGCACAACTGGTAGAGCTGCTGTCTCTCAGCGAACAGGTTCCTGCTTCAAATCCGGGGGCCTTTCTGGGTGGAGTTTGCATGTTCTCTCCCTGCATGCGTGGGCTTTCTCCGGGTACTCCGGTTTCCTCCCACAGTCCAAAAACATGAATGTTAGGCTGATTGGTAACTCTAAATTGTCCTTAGGTGTGAGTGAGAGAGTGAATGGTTGCTTGTCTTGTTTGTCTCTATGTGGCCCTGTGATGGACTTGCGACCTGTCCAGGGTGTACCCCGCCCCCCGCACAGCAATTGCTGGACATGGGCACCAGCAACCCCCATGACCCAAAATGGAAGAAGTGGGTAAAAGATAATGAATGGATGGATGTATGTATATTTGACAATAATGACTAATTATTGTCTAATTTCAAACAATATTATCGTTTATCGCAATAATATCTGAGACAATTAATCGGCCAGCAAAACTTATCGTGACAGGTCTAGTATAATATAATTCGCTGGATAAGCGAATGCAATAAACAAGCGCTGCATACATATGGATGCGTTTAACTGACATTTAACCTGTCAATGACACATGCTTAATGACATGTCATGTATCACTGGGTACTTTTAAATGGGGTATACTGAAATTCTTAAGCTTTTCTAGTGGGTATATTCAGTACATCCGCATATCATGTAGACTACACCACTGATTCCACGGTGACAAATGGCCTTCATTCACTGTTATGTGTGCATACGTTTACGTACATACCGGTAGCAGAATAAACGTGCACTGTCAGATGGTGTCAGAGATCGGTGCTCTCTTTGTGCCTCTGAGTAGTTTCTAAAAATAGAAACATGCTTAAGCAGGATTCGTGGAAACTTTTCTGTGAGACGGTTTTATCAAATAATTAGTAAAGAAATGATAGTATTGAGCATACATATATTTTTTATATTAGAATGTTCACCATATGATACAATTTGGTTTGTAAGATACAGCATTTTGATAACCAGTACATCAGATCAGTTGAACACTGAAAATGTTTCCAAATTCTTTCTATTTTAGGTATCATGAAGTCAATGGTGTTAGTTTCTAGAGGACTAGGTGATGATGGTGCAAAAACACATTCACCCCTCGAGACTTCTCCTCCCACTAGAAACCCAGCCGTTGTTAAACCTACGTTGCTTCCTAAACCTCAGGTGAGGACACCGACAGAAATATTTGACATCAGTATCCATTTTGTGTGATGGTGTCCCAAGTGGAAACCTCTTGGTCAAATTACAGCCAAAAAAAAAAAAGTATGAAACATAATCCTGGGTAAATCTACCTCAAATTATCAGCCAATATGCTAGCTGTGCATTATGACCAAACACCTGCACTTTGCTCTCATCTGCTTAAAACATAGGTCCAGAAGTCATGGACGGTAGTTAAGATCCAGCTTGCAAAGCTTAGCTGTGTTACAATGATTTTTTTTTTTTAGATATTGTTTTTAAATAAACCATGCTTGTATTTTTTATTTGCACTGACTTTGTGTTGATTTTAGTGGGACATCAACTCTTAGTTAAAAAGGTTAAATTATTGTCTTGACCGTTTTCCTCTACTTATAAAAAAGGCCCAATTAAAGGTCATTTTAAGGGAGCACTTATAAAAGAAGGGGCTTTTTCACCCTAAAGGAAGTTTTTGTTGTTGTTTTGTTTTTGTGCATTTTCTACAGAGCAAACAGGTTGCACAGATCTAGAAGTGGAATGCAGCCCCTGTTAATCCACCTGGGTTCATTCTGATCTCAAGTGACAATGCCTGACTGCAACTTACCTTCTTAATTTCTGTGCTATTAACTTTTTAATAAACTGTTTTTGCATTTTGACATTTTAAATGTGCCTTTGAATAAGGTTTAAAATTGAAAACAGGTATACAGTATAGTAGTCCCTCGTTTATCGCAGGGGATCCATATAGTATACATATACTGTACCTTTAAATATCCAAATGCATTTTGTTAAAAGACAAAGTTGTTATAATCTTAAGGGGACAGAGATGTTTGTAAAACCACAATTCAGAACTAGTTTGAAGGGACGTTCTACCTCAATCCAGGGAATTAGATTATGGAATGGCTTGGAGAATGTAGTTAAAAATGCCAAGTCAATGTTTACATTTAAAAAAATGATCAAAACAAATGTGTTAAAAAATAATATATGAAATAGCGTAATGTGTATTGTATTAGTTAGAAAATTAGAAAGAGTTAGTCATTTTGTACTGTTGGTTGAAGATTATTATTGTTTAATCTGATTGTTGGAAAAAGTTGGTTGAAGATTATTATTGTTTACATGGCTGATTATTGTTGTTTAATCTGATTGTAAGGGGCAGATATAATAAGATTTATTCTTCTTTCTGCTACCTTTCATTTTTTTACATTTTGTACACTATCATTTATGAGATTGTCTTGTATTGTTTCTTTTGTAAAAAAATGAACAAATTTAATAAACATAAACATACATATAGATAGATACATTTTTTATGGCATTTTAAACCATTCACACACACTTGCAAATATTCTAAACTGTTTCTAAACGCTCTAAAAGAACACAGAATGTCATAATTTCCCTCTCTCTGCCTCCACTGCTCTCAGCCACCTGCAAGCGTTCTTGGCCACGCCCACTTCTCCGCTCTGCACGAGAACAGCTGAGCAGCTGCAGCAGGAAGTTTATCCTGCAGTGTGGGCTGCACAAAAGTGCAGCAGGTGCCAAATATTTAAAAATGATTTATTTTTAATTAAAATGTGTTGCTCGTGCGGCTCATCCATCAGTCGGCAAATTGTGTCGTCCAATCTTATTTTGAAAAATCGTGATAGAGCGAGTTCGAGATAAACAAACTGTGAAGTAGCGAGGGACTACTGTACATGTGTTTACATTTACAGTATTTGTATGTACCATAACTTCATTTCAGATCTTGTTGCCACAAAAGTATGGATTCATCCTTGACCTTTTTGCTTTTAAACACTGTATTTTCCTCTTAAGAGAGTCAGAGATTCTTTATTGTCATTCACACCCCATGTGGTACATGTCGTGGAACAAAATTATGTACACAGGGTCCCAATTACATCCAACACTGAAATGTAAAAGAAAAATAGTAATAACATCTAAGATATGAACTAAGAAAAACATCAACTAAAAATACAAATACACTAAGCACTAATAGAATAAAATCAATATGTCAAACAGCAGCACGAACATGAGTCTATGTGAGCAGATGGACATGAAACAGATTTGCAGCAACATGTGACACAATGATTATCCTGGTTAGATATTCATGAGTCTTAACAGCCTCAGGGTAGAAGCTGTTCCTCAGTCTAGTGGTTTTACACTTAATGCTCCTTAACCTCCTTTTTGAGGGGAGTGGTGCAAAAAGTGTGTGTGCTGGGTGAGTGGGGTCTTTAATGATACAGGTGGCTCTCTTCCTTCATCTAGAGGTGTAAATGTCTGTGATGGTGGGGAGGCTGACTCCAACTGACTTCTGTGCAGCCTTCACCACTCTCTGTAGAGCTTTTCTTTCCGCAGCTGTGCAGCCTCCATGCCACACGTTGATGCTGGAGCACAGGATGCTCTCCACTGCACACCTGTAGAAGGAGGTGATTACTGAGCTTCCCAGTCCAGCTCGTCTCAGCCGCCTGAGGAAGTAGAGTCTAAGCAACCCTCAGTTTCAGTTTTCAAAAAGCAAGAGTTAGAATCTTGTATAGGACATACGTCTGGTCAACCCTTCCCCTTTTTGGGACTGAATTACTCAAGATGCACAGTAAAGTCCACACAGTTGGGCTTGTCAAGAAACAACACAGTAACTATTTGTGCATCTTTGTTTACGTTCGTAGTTGGGCTGGGCCTGTACAATGTGTACCTACATTAATAAGCCTACACGGCCTGGATGTGAGATATGCGGAGGGGAGAGGCCCGAGGACTACAAGGTACCAGACATCTATCAGCCAGACCAGGAGGAAATCCAACGGATTGAGCAGGAACAGCTGGCACTTCTGCAGTATGAACTGGTAACTATGATGCTCATCAAAAGCAAAGCTGCAGGATGTTAGAGGTTTGTGTGGAAATAACCACAGACTATTACATAGAACGATTATGAAGTAGTTTAGCTTTTTTTGGAAATTGTTCCTGTATTTTGATGGTTCTAACGATTTTAATCGATCATGTTCGACTTTTATTCTCAATCTGTGTTGCACTCGATGTGGTGTAGGCTCAGCAGGAGGAACGGAACCAGAACTATTTATACCTTTTGGCAACAGAAGACCAGAACCTTATCCTAAGCACCACAGAGGCCGATTGCCCCATTTGCTTCTCCACTCTGTTGCCAGGAGAGGGTATTGTTCTCCGAGAATGTCTGCACACATTTTGCAGGTGCGGCGAAACATCTCTTCATATCTTCATGATAGGATGTAAAACAGCACTTAACTTCAAGAACAGACCTCCAGGTTAACTTTCGATGATGCTTGTGAGATAATTTATACGACAATCATAGAAAGGTGAAGTTTCTGAACAAGAACAGTAGAAGAGGGTATGAACACTTAAAGAGGATTAAGATAGATTTCAATATGTCTCCTGTTATTTCCCACACTGTTATGTGGAGTTTTCCAAAATGTATAAAACAATATGCAGACATTAAAATGTTTTATGTTTCTGTTTTTGCTCAGGGAGTGTCTAAAATCAACAATAGTGAACAGTCAAGATCCTGAGGTGTCCTGTCCGGACAACTGTGACAGCAAGTTACTGGACCGAGAGATCAAAGAGGTGACTGAAAACAGAAGGAACGAATAAAAAGAATTGAAAAAAAGAGTACGTAATCAGAAACTCCAAATTGGAACAGAGGAAACTGATGCCAAATAGACCAGACATGTTAATATTGCTTTTGCCGAAGTATTTTATTTAACATTGCTTGAAACTCATATGAAGACATGGATGATGTCTGACTTCTAGGGATGTGCGATATGGCATAAAATTCATATCACGATATGTATTGTGAAGGGTGGCGATAACGATACATATCGCAATATGTTTTTGGTATAAAACTTGCAATAGGAATGAAAAAAAAAGCATAGGGTGTCCTTTTGCCATAATTTATTTTGAAAACTGCTATACCACAAAATAATCTCTATTAAGAAAATTTCACTACTAGGTCCAGAGAGTTTTTAAATAATTAACAACTCAAGCATTAGGCTTCTTTCTTGTAGTGCAAAACAGTGCAAAATATATCTTGTGTAGTTTTAGCCATAAGTTTTAAACTAAAGAATATGTTGTTAACTCTTAACAGTTTCCAATATTGTCACTTAAGAAATGAACAGTAACAGAGCAGCATTTTACACTGAAAACACTTCACCCTCCAACCCTCTAGTGGGCGTCTCCTTCAGCTTTAAGGAGAGCTGACAAGGCAACCAGTTTCCTCTGTGGCTTTGACCAGAGGGTCTCGCAGTAAAATCACACAACACAGCGTTCTGTTCACAGATCAGAGGGCAGGTTTCTCTAAAGCTGACCAACGCTTACTTTAACTTTCGACAACAACAAAAAAAAACTTTCAACAGAACACAGCGTTTTGCGCATGCGTCAGAATACAGCAACACTACGGCAAGCCGGACATAGTTAGCTTATAGCTTCGCTACTTAGCACTCGAAGAAAAGACTTTAACACCACTTACGCACAGTTTTCAACACAAAAAAAGTAACGATTAACTCTGACAACTCTGATTTTACACTTCAACACCACTTATGCACAGTTTTAAACTAAAAATAGTAAAGATTCAATCGGACAACTCTGATTTTGCGGTTAGCTGGTAGAAGACAGATCTCTATCGTAGGCTAAATGTCTATCGTTTCTACCGTGCACCGTTTATATTGCGCATTCCTACTGACTTCAGATGAAAACGGAACAGAGTGAGCTGCACAAGACAAGCTGCTACTGACCAGAGGTCTTACTGTCAAAAAAAACAAAACAAACTCAAAGCTATTTATTTATTCAATTAAACTGTTTCCTTATTATTCATTGGTGCATAAATAAGACTGACTCCCATGTTTATAGTTATCCATCTATTTTCTAACAATCCTCTTAATGCCAAAGTTCATTCTCAATAATCCAGGAAGAAATTCAACAATGTACTTTTTTTTTAGAAGTTTTGTCCATCCAAAGGACTTCTTCAATCTGAAGAGCCACCAAAATAAATTGATTCCCACAAACAGCATACATAGTTGGGAAAAAAAACTGCTTGCTGGTGCTAAGATGAA
>JBBPBX010079640.1:0-16345 GCA_038048925.1 Garcialebias charrua
GGCTTATCAGCCGTTTTCAGAAATAATCATTTTTCAGTTTGGCACTGCTGCGCTCTGGAGCAACACAGGAGCCGTGCATCACGCGTGCACATGCAGAAGCAGCGATCAAACTGTTCCCGAGCTTTCCTGAGGGAGCTGCAGGCCGATCAGGGCTGTCCAGTCCACACAAAGCCGATTCATGTCCAATGGAATGTCTCATCTATATGATTCCAAAGGCTGAGTGGTCGCGCTTTGGAGCGCGCGCGCACCCTCGCCGGTGTTACACGGCAGCTGGAGGTGATTCATAATCTGCGTTTATTGTAGATTTCTCCAAAATGACACGTGAAAGTACACCATATATAACTTGTAGGAGAGTAAAAGCTTCACAGACAAACAGATTGCGCACAAGGCTGCGGCGCGCGCAGCGTTTGGAGACTCCAACATCACGTCATGTCATGAAAACTCTCCACTGAGACGCACAGACCCGTTTCTTCATATCATCTATTAAATAAACAAAGATCTATGTTCTACCAAACATCTAAGTTCCTCTGTGTTTACAGTAATTATGGTAATAAACTCGTGCGCAAAGTTAATATTTTCACTCAGAATGAATGGATGAGCCGTTGCGCACCAAAGCAGGGTGCGCGCACACACAAATACCGACACACAATCACTCGTTCTTTGCGTGATGAACACATTTTATTACTATTCTTACTTAGGATTATTTTCCTCACTCATATTATATTAAATTCATTATTTTCCTGAATCTAGAAATGATTTCTGATCGCGCAGGGATCAAACAAACATGTCCTTCACACATGCAGGAAGTAATTTGCATCTGTTTAACATATGTAAATGAAGGCGTGTCAGGGGAGGTGTCTCACGTGCGCTCAGTTCCACGTTAATTGTGATGTACAAAAGGAATGTGCGTGGATTCCGGTGTACGCACAGTTTGATACATCTGGATTTTTTTGTGCGTACACACTTTTCTGGATTTGACCGTACGTCACTTTTCAGTAGGAAATCCACGCAAGTCTTTGTACATGAGGCCCCAGGACCCGATAAGGATAAAGCAAGTAAAGATGATGTATAGATGGCTTTTGTTGAAAAGATTTACCAAACAAATCTTTTAAACCAAATCCATCCATACACATTTGAAACATGGATGAATGCAATATGATTTTGAAGTCTATTTTATTTTGAGTTAAATGTTTATGCAATACAGTAGGCTGAAATCTTTGTTTACGTTTGTATTTTGAATTATTTGTGATGGACTGGAGACATGTCCAGGGTGTCCCCTGCCTCTCGCACAGTGACTGCTGGATATAGGCACCAGTGACCTCCGGGACCCGATTAAAGCTGCTGCATTCTATTCATATACCCATCTGCTCACAATTCAGGCTGCTGTATTTATACTGTATTATTTGACATTATTAATGTTTGCTACAAGCATACATTATTGTTTTAAATAAATGTTTTATTTGTTTACATTATTGTTTAATCTTTTCATGATTTCAATTGAAAATTGTTTCAGAATCGAAAATCGTTTCAGAATCGAAAATCGATTCTGAATCAAAAATCGATCCTGGAATGAAAATAGTTTTAGAATCGAAAATCGATTTTTAATTGAATCGGTGCATCAAAAATCGGAATCGAATCGATTCTCCAGACACAGAAATTCGCACCCCTACAAACTACATAAAATGCCGGTTTCTGATTGCAATGTGTAAAATTGTTTAAGACTTAAAGCTGCTATATGTAACTTTTCTAACAATATATTTTTAACATATTTCTTCACTCTGTCACTAGATTGATGTTAGAGAAGTAATCTCTGAAAAAAACAAAAAAAAATATTGTCCCCTTGCTTCTCCAGGTGGTAAATAAGCATTTCTAAAAAGAAAAAGTGACCCGCCATTTTCCAGCCAATAAAAACAAAGTTTGTAACCAGCCAATAAAAACCGAGCTTGAATTTGAATCAGCCAATAAAAACAGAGCTTGAATTTGAATTTTAACAGACCACAAGGGGGCAGAGCCATATATGGCTCTGAGGGGGAGGGATCAGAATGCTTTGCTTGTTGAAATTTTTTCTAAGTGCTGATGTTCTACAGAAACTGCAGACTGAACCTTTAATGTTTGCAGACTGTGTAGTGATACACCTAGCCTCTGATATTTCTGTCTTGACCTTCAAGTACACCTCTCTGAATCACTCAGTGTTACACTTGCTTGAACCTCAAGGAGACAGATGGACACTTATATATTTTAACAATTATTATGAATTAATGGACACTAATTAATCAGATTGAACTTTCTCTTTAATGTGTGTTAATTCAGAATTGATCTACAGTATATTTTTGTCATTTCAATGATGATTTTACTAAACTGGTATATTTTAAATATGACGAAGTTAAGAGAACATCTCAGAATGATCATGCTTTGAACTGTGTTCTCTGTGCAGAATAAGTGTTTAAAGTTGAAGGAACAATCCTTCGTATTTGTTTGAACTGTTTTTGTTTCAAAGGAAAAGTGCTAGACATAGCTTGCTTTCGGTCTCCCGTCCTTTCTAAAAACAATGAATCAGTTCTCAAAACAAAGTACTAACTTGTGCACATGCACCTGCATCTTCTCACGTATGTGTTCTGTGTATTGTCTACCCTATCATCTGTCACTCAAACTCACTCACTTGCAAAGTCAACCAATCAGCAGGAAAGTACTAACTTGTGCACATGCACCTGCATCTTCTCACGTATGTGTTCTGTGTATTGTCTACCCTATCATCTGTCACTCAAACTCACTCACTTGCAAAGTCAACCAATCAGCAGGAAGTATGTGACTAAGTCACACCCCCTTCTTAAAGGGCACTTCCTGGATTTTGGTTTAGTTTTTGGAGGAGAACTAAGTTGCAACTGTTCTCTCTTCCCTGGAGAAAGCTGATAGACGGCCCGGTCATTGTGCCAACTCGACCCACGTCTCAGCTGAGAGTCGCAGCAAAGCCTTGCTGTGCCTCAACATTCATTTTCTGAAAGAATTTGTTTTCTGAAGTTTTACTTTGAAAGTCCAACCAGTGCGATTGGGGCCTGTTTCTGCCGGTGAATGCGTGCTCCCGCTCGTCTGACCCAGTCATACACGCACGAAGTCCTCTGGACGCTCACTGGACCACACAGTCCGTTAGTGTCCACAGACTTCTCAGTCCTCACCTCGCAAGACGTCTCGTCACCAGGTAAAGAGGCGTTGTCTGTATGCTGCACGTGTCGGAGGCTCAGCCTGATCCGTATGGGAAAGGTGCCACTCTGGTTATTTCAAATAATTAATTTCAGTTAACTTAGCTTTCATCTTCTTCCTCCTATTTCTTATTTTTCATAAGTATTTAATCTGTCAAGTAAATGTGCCAACAGTTAATTTCCTAATTGTCTGTTTGTTTTAATTTGAATTCTTGTCAACGTAGTTATTAAATCAGAGCTAATATCGATACAAATGTTTTATGTAATTTTTGTGATAGTTTCAATAAAAGGTCTATTCTTTTGGTAGACCAACATAAATTGAAGTCTAAGCGTGAAATTACATTTCTTGTCTAATCACAGTAAAAACAACTTAGTATCGGAAAAAGGAAGAACTCGCTCTTTGGTGGCAGTTTGTGCAAGATTAAACTCTGCTAAACTGCGCATCTACAATAATAGTAAATCAGTAAGTGTTTAAATACCTTACTCTACATTTATTACTATTATTAATCTATTACAATTGGTGGCTCGTACGAGTTCCTGGAACGTTTATTAAGTTGTTTGGTGTAGCTTGTTGTTACGGTGTTGTTGGCATTAGTTTACATCCTGGTTTTGGGCTTGTAAGAATAGTTCTGGCTGGTGAGTGTCCGGGAGTTGCTAAAAGTGGCATTGTCTGGATTATTTTCCCGATAGAATTATTTGATAATTCACATTTCAACGTATGCTTGAAGCGGCTGAGTGATAAATGTTTTGTCTGTGCTTGTGAGACGTTTCATTACGTGTCACACGCTGCATGCATCTTTCATTGTTGTGACCGCCGAGTCACGATCCTGTTTCATTCTATTACATCTGCGATTTATTGTTGAAGGTCTGTTTCACATATATGCTGCTCCATTAAGTGCCTTTTTCTGTTACAACGTGTTTGCCGAGGTACGGGAAAACCCTCTCCGCTAGTTTGGACCGGACTGTGTTCTGGTTCCGTTCGACGTAAAGTCCGTTTGTTGTACACAGTTAGAGTGCTGCCTCCCCTGGGGGCGTGAGAGCTAGCGTGGTTGTGTTTGAGCTCATTGACAGTATTTTCTGCGGTGTAAAAATACGTTTATTTTGTGAAAGAAAGTCCAGAACCTTGGATCGAGCTAAAGCTAACGGTACCGACAAGATGGCTGCTTAAAACGCTGTGATTGGTCCATTGTGTGTCGCGTTCAAGAACGTTGGTTTCTGTAGACTCTGGTTGTCAGATTCATTTTTGCACACATTTCTAACAGGTTATTTGTGTTGTTTGAGTTCTATGCACGTAATATCGTCGAAGACTGGCTTAACCGCGGTGTTTTGCGATATTTATGACTGTTTTAGGACGTTAAAAAGTCCGTTCCTCGCTGGAGTTCAAAAGACCGCAGGTCCGTGAACGCACCGCTCGAACGGCACGTCGCTTGTGGGCGGCGTTAGGTTTGGAAGACACAATTTCCCATGAACACTTGGGTTTTAGAACTACAGTTCTGTCTTCGCTGTGATTGGTCGATTACGCTGTATGTGTTGACGCATGCGCAGTGGGTGAAGCCCGCTCCTCGTCAACTTTCACTTCACAGCTGCTTGTCCCAAACGAGTTTCCGTGTTTGTTTGTCCATTACTGTCTTTGAAAAGACTGTTTAATCGCGGTGTTTTTGAGATTTTAGTGGGTGGACAGAGCCGGTTGCTCTGAAAAACTGCCGATCGCCATGTGACCAGGTCACGTGACACCGATTTTGCCGGTTTTATGAGGACCGACCTTATTTCTTTTAAACGCAGTTTAAAAGGTTTCACAGTTCAACCGATTTTGCTCACATGATTTCGTTTTGTGAGCCTGGGTTCTAGAGCTTATCACGTTACGCTTTAGATCTGTCTGATTGATGCTTTTCATCCGTGTTGGATGTCTGTGTGGGCTGAAAGCTACGGCTGCGCTCACTGGTGATAACAGCGCCTCTATAGCGGTCAGATAGAGAAATTACAGTCGCTGTGATAAACTCACTTCCAGCGCTGTGACCCCTGCTGGTTACATTAGAAGACGCAGTCTTCCTGTAATTTGTACATGTTAAATGTTCCTGTTTTAAACGGGAAACATTTTGAAATATCGTACTCACAGCACATTTTAATTTGATTTTCGCAGGAAATCAAATGCTGATGGCAGAACAGTTACACAGATTTTAATACAGACATGTCTGTTTTTGATAAGCCTTGACACTCTTATCGTCAATTCTGTGCAGAACTAGATCTCTGTCCCTGTGTTTTTAGACTGCAAGTTTAAAATAACACACATGAGGCATCTTTTGTCTTGATTTTCACAATCACACAAAAACAGCCAATTTTGTTTGACCTTGTCACAGGTCGACAAATTAATGGGAATCACTGATTTTTATTTAATTTCACATCCTGGCATCACATGGTGAGACTATCCACTGTGATATAAGACCGACTGTCCTTGATTTTTCACAGAAAATCAGTAGGATGATGGACGTTCTAACAGGTGCATCCTTTGATAGGCACTTAGCTGCAAAGAACGTCCTTCAGGAACCAGGTGAACATCCCCTGGTGTTTTATGACAGGCTCCTCTCTGTTTACACAGGGAATAAAGCTGTACCTGGAATAGAGGATGATGTGGAGTTTAAAAGACGGTTCACTTTGAATCTGATACCGTTCATAATGAAATGTGTCCGCTTCAATGTTAATTGCGAAGAGTGTACCATGGCAGAAATTAAACAATGTGCTGTGGAATTTTTTGACATACTCGAACGACGGAAAACACCCTTAGTGGTGTGCCCAGGTCAAAAGGTCACATCCCACTCGCAGGAAGTAGAAGGGGTTCCCTCTCCTTCAAAGTGCGAAAGGACTAAGGTCCATCATGATAACAAACAACAGGTCAGTTCCAACTGGACCAGTGACTCGGATCGGTTCACAGGAGGTTCTTCTGCCCCTGCCCCTCAGGTTGAAAACCTTGAGATGAGCAGTGAACCACAAGAGGCAGGTGTTCGCTCTCTAAATGAACACAGATGGTTCGGATCGAACCAACAGAGTTCTCTCATGGATCTCACAGTGGGTGAGATTCGAAGGCGGTTGCATGGACACTGTGAACCATTGAAAAATGGTCTGTCCCGACATGTACCCACGAGAGGCGGCCCTACTGCCCCTGCCCCTCGAACTGCACAGTTCGAGACGTGCAAAGAGTCACACAAGCTCCAGATTATGGGAGCGGCGCCTCCGCGCGAGAACGTGACTGAGGTTGTGAGTTGTTTGTCAAATGATTTGAATGTTACAGTGGTTGACCATGCTGACACATCGTATGACGTTGTCCTTGATGATAACACAAACAACCTTGTTCCACCTGATGAGGCGACGCACAGCACTGCCTTTTGCAGCAACTTAGTGCATACAGTTGACATCAACAACGTCAACACTGACATAAATACTGACAGCAAACAAATTGCTGAGAATCCACATCCTGAAGGTCATGAGGCAGACAGCCATCATGATGCTGACAGCGACGATGATTACACAGACAGAGTCACACGTACACAGACACGTGTGGAAAAACCTGAACGGTTTCTGTGTCACTTTGTAAGAAGGGGTAAAGCTAAGAGAGCTTACCTCCCACTCACATTGGAAGGGGTCCTAGAGCAAGAAGCGCTCCTGGTTAGCGGCTCAGACGTGTCTACCATGTCAGCCGAACTGTTTGAGGAGCTAAGGACCGCCGCTAACGATGTTGGCAGGCAAATACCCTTTGTGAAATACACTTATGGTGAGCAACAAGGCCTTGCAAAGACGAGAACAACCCTAATAGCCATGGTTCACATGCAGATTGGCGAAATGACACTATACCACCCGGTATATGTGTCTGAACTTGACTCACTCCAGGCTCCATTTGTGGTTGGCCAAGATTTTGTAAATCGCTTTGAAGCGATTATAAATTATGGCAATCAGACAATGTGGGCCACAGTGAGCAGTCCACTGCCAATCGTGGTACCTCCTCAAGGTCAGGACACTGACTGTCTAACAACAGGTACCACTGAGGTCACATGGGATTCCCCAACCGAGACCGCAGACCCGGTAAGTGAACCTTCAACTACAGGTGAGACAGAGGAGACTCAACAGGTGGACCAGACTCTGGCCCATCACGAGGACCTCCTCTGCGAGCTGACGCCTTCAGCACTCCCTGACCACTTCCTACCACAGGTAGAAGAGGGTGTGGTGATCCAAGGATCACACACCGTGGACGCTGTACTGTCCTGTGGGACGGGTAATTCGGCATACGGCCAAGTTTTCAGTGAAGTCTTGGTTCAAGGACATCTGAGCCCACAAGGTGACAGTCTACTACACGCTGACAGTCACTTGGACTTCATTGTTACAGATTTTGAGGACCCCTCCTCTAACAAAAGGGGGGCAGACTCACACTTCCTACCACAGGTAAACGACGGTGTAGAGATCCTAGGGTCACACACCGAGAACGCTGTACTGTCCTCTGGGACAGGTAATGCAGTTATCAGCCAAGCTTTCAATGAAACCTTGGTTCAAGAGCATTTGAATTTAGAACTACTCAGAGATGACATAGTTCTTACAGGCTCAAAGAGCACCTCTTCATTCATGAAGTGGCAAGACATACATCACAACGACAGAGACACGCCTGCGACGGCGCCGACCGTTGTGACACACCTGCATTACGCAGAAAGAGGTAAACGTACAGAGGTACGTTGGCCGAAACCTATAAGGTTCCTGTACAAGGTTCCCCATAAACTGCGCGAACAGCTTAAACTAAACAATGGCATCCTAACTCGTGCCCATGGACGGACGTCCACACCCGTGCGCGTGGTCCCTCATGACCACAGGGGGGTGATGTTAGGCCATGCCCATGTCAAGGACAAAGATTTCAATAACCCCACAAACGACAAAGATCTCGCAAACTCACAGACTTCATGGGAAAAGAAGGTCGTCCAAGCACAGGATAGTAAATAAGCTTAAACAGTTTAAACTATTCTAGTTGCGAAAAGAAACCGTTCCAACTAGAACTTAGAAACGCTAAGCATAAAACCCACAACAAAAACTAACCTTAACAACCGTTTAAATCTGCAGGATTTAATTGACATCGGTTATAAAGCTAAGAACTGTTTTTCTTGTGTGTGACGTGGAATCTGACGACCAGAGTGAGTTTGACGTAGTGAAACGTTGTTTTTTAGTTGCTTAATTGCTACTTTTGTGTTATTGAAGTTGTTATTGTTTTCTGAACACTCCCAGCCAAAAGAGGTTTTGATTGTTGATAAGTTGAAAACTTGAATGGATTTTAACTATGCCAACATGCTGTTCATTTTGTTAAAGATCTCAATCTTTGAAGAGTCATAGTAGATTAATACTACTTAAGGTACTATAATCTACACTGATCTCCCAATCATTTAGGTAGAACCGATGCGATCGTTTCTATTCTAGATCTATTCATTTTGATGAGTCTCGCCATAGACTTCAAAATTTTTAGGGATTACCAAATCTTGCGTCGTTCGTCTAAAAGACAACAGACATTTAGACCAAACTAGTTTCATTTTTTATTTTAGTTTAACCTAAACTAATTAATGAATGGAGGAATAGTTTGAATGAAGAGGCCTTCGTTACAGAAGCCCTCCACATTTCTATAGGTATAGATCCCTATATCTGATTTTTACAGCATTGATCCACCCCTTAATTGGTAATTGTAGCTGATCTAATCCATGATAGCTTACATACCAGGTGCATATAGGTAAGGCTTAATGTAGAATCCCAATCATAAGCCCACCTAAAACCACATAATTGCATGACACATTGAACCAGGGTGGCACCGACTGGAAGCCATCCAGCCTGCAACCTTCGATGTGGGGACCTGCTGATCCAACGTTGGTCTTCAACCTTCATCCAAGGCCCGCCTCCTCTGCTTCAATCGAGGGATCCCCTCTACATGCTGATTAAAAACCATTCTTGCTGATGAAATCAATAACCCCCATCGTTGTGGATTTACCGTTGTGGATTATAAGACTTTGTTTTCCAAGGGATCACAGACTCAGTTCTCCATGGGTTAACAGACTATGTTTTCCAAAGGATTAAAAGCTTGCCGCAATGGGATTACCTACGAACAGTATGGAATTTCCAAAAACATTATGGGAGTATATTTTTGAATTTTTTTTTTTCCCACTTGCTGGATTACATAGAGGTCAGAGACATTCGGTGGTATCCTTTCGTGTTGGAACTCATCCCCAAGGACAGGCGATGACTTCCAAAAAGGGGGACTGTAGTGATATAGGCCTCTGTCTTGACCTTCAAGGACACCTCTCTGCATCTCTTTGGAACTCTCAGTGTTACACCTTCTTGAAGCCTTCAAGGAGACGAGTAAACACTATTTTGGTTAACAATTATTATGAATTAATGGACACTAATTAATCAGATTGAACTTTCTCTTTAATGTGTGTTAATTCAGAATTGATCAAACAGTATTTTTGTCATTTCAATGATGATTTTACTAAGCTGGTATATTTTAAATATGACAAAGTTAAGAGAACATCTCAGAATGATCGTGCTTTAAACTGTCTGTTCTATGCAGAATGTGTCTAAAGTTGAATGAACAATTCTTCGTATTTGTTTGAACTGTTTTTGTTTCGAAGGAGAAGTTCTAGACATAACTTAATCTTCGGTCTCCCGTCCGTTCTAAAAACAATTCATCTGTGCTTAAACAGAGAGTGCTCTGTTTTCACACCTGCAGGTTTTTGTTTTGTCTCCGTGCTGGGACTCAGTTCTCAGCACTCACTGGGTTTTAGAGTTCTGAGGGAGAAGGGAAGACGCACGGACGTTTTTCTCCAAGCTGATGTACGTTCCGGCCAGGCACCAAAGGCCCACGTCTTCAGCAAAGGTTCAAACAGCACGTCAGCTGTGAACCCCTTCGAGTGTCACGCGGTGACACTCTTTCTGAAGTTATCTTGAACAAAACCAGAACCAGGCATCACTCTGGGAGGCCGACGCAGACTTCACGAGACCGTGGCAAGATGAAAGTGGTCGCCTGTAAAACGCAGCAGCCTGCGCGTCTGGCTTGACTAATTTACCGGAGTTGAGACAGGATCATCTTCACGAAGGTAAAAGTGTTTCATCACGGGACGGACGTCCAGCCGAAACCGAGCAGAGGGTGCTATCTCTGGTTAACATCTCAAGATAAGATTCAACCATTTCATTTCAATCTTTTATCTTTCCTCCTTAAACTCCTCCTTATGTTTGTTTTCATCATGGTAAACTTTAAGTAATGTGCCAACAGAAAGGTCCAACTGTCTGTTTGTTTTAATTTGAATTCTTGTCAACGTAGTTATTAAATCAGAGCTAATATCGATACAAATGTTTATGTAATTCTTGTGATAGTTTCAATAAAAGGTCTATTCTTTTGGTAGACCAACATAAATTGAAGTCTAAGCGTGAAATTACATTTCTTGTCTAATCACAGTAAAAACAACTTAGTATCGGAAAAAGGAAGAACTCGCTCTTTGGTGGCAGTTTGTGCAAGATTAAAGTCTGCTAAACTGCGCATCTACAATAATAGTAAATCAGTAAGTGTTTAAATACCTTACTCTACATTTATTACTATTATTAATCTATTACAATAACATTGGAGAAATTGGCTTACGTTTTAGAATCTGACTTATCAGCACCATTGTGAATGGGTTTATGGATAGACAATAGAGAGTAATTTAACTCATATGGATTTACCCACGTTTGGGCCTTCTTTCAGATGAGTGAATTGGGTTAAACCAAGAAGGCCCTGTTGTAGTCTAACAAGTCGAAAGTTTGTGGTTTAGATTTTCTCAACAGATTTTACAGGAGGCAAGACCAGACAGCCCTGGTCAAGTACGGACCCGTGTGGGGTCGCTGAACGCACACCACAGGCAGTGCGTGTCAATGCCAGGGGATCCACGCGGTTCAGTGTGCTCCAGCCCGTGAACCAGGAAGGAGCTAAAGGATTGGGCTGGACGACAAGAAGAGGTCGCATTCGAACTCTTGTGCCTTGGTAGACCAAAGTAGCCGAGTAAAGTTGCGTGCGGGCCCAGAAGGACTCTGTTTAATGGGGCCACTCGGTGCTAGGAATATCCACACATAGAACAGACACCTAGAACGATAAAAACATTACATATTAGAGTTTCACATAACACGAAGAAAACTCGGGGACATAGGAGGACATTCCCGAGCAACCCAGGGGAATGCCCCCGAGTATGTGTGGCACATTCAAAAAGTATATTAATGTTTCTGTGATGGTGATATAAATCTTGTGTTCTTTCTCTATTTTTGTGTGTTCAAGGGAGACAACTGCCTTGCTGCTGGAGGAGGAACTTGGGAACTGAAGGTTCATAATTCTGCAATATCCTAAGCGCTTACTATTATTATCGTTCATAGTTTGCATATATTTCCTTATATTCTACAATTTGCATATTAATAAATTCATTCAGGTCTGGACGACCCACTGGACGATTGGCTGATAAAAGATCTCCGGTCCCTGAAAACAGGTGTTTGTATCTATAATGGTATCATTGGCTATTTTCTTAGGCATACTTATAACTTGCGGGTGCTGCTACGTGCATTGTTTAAGGTCTTTGACGGTTAGACTTATCACGTCCACCCTGGAGAAGAGGGATCCTGAAGTGATGCGCCAACTGCTTTTGTTAAAACACTATAACTTGGAGGATTTTGGAAAAAACTGATTGAATATTGTTTATATATACGTTTAGTTGCGTTATTAGGTGTGTGATTTTATTTCTTTTGGGATGGACCTCAGGAATTGAGGTCCAAAGGGGGTTTGTTGTGAAATAAAATATTTTATTCTTCGTGTTTTTATTCCACCAGAAGGGGTTTTCAAATGATGCAGTTTGTGTCCTCTCTGTCTGTCTGTCAGTTTTATGACTTTGCAGATATTTGGCTTGGGAGAAGTCCACTGAAAGCCACTCTCTGGTTCTGCAGGTTTGCTCAGTCAGGGAGTGTCAGAACAAGCCCTAATCTATGTGTGTCTTTGGTGTGGTTTGGTGTCCAGTTGCACTGATTGGTCACTTGGTGGTCTACTAGTGTGTGTGTGATTTGTGGGTGCTCAGCATTGTTGTATATTTAGTTTTGGAAACCAGAGTAAGCTGAAACCCCCTGAGGCCTGGGTAAACCAGAACAGAAGCTTTCTGGCAGTGGAGTAAGACAAGAAAACAAAGCAAAACTGCTCTTATTGGTTAAGGCAGGAAACACCCTACAAGAAAACAAAGCAGAACTTCTCTTATTGGTTGAGAGCAGAAAACACCCCCACAGAAGAGTATAAAAGTATAAGTTTCCCTCCTCCATCAGACAACGCAGGAAGCAACGAGGGAGCAACTATCAGGTTGTATGGCCTTGTCTCCATTGAATGCGCATTCATGTTCTCTTTGTTCTCTATCTTTCTTTCTTTCTCTCTCTGTCTTCTCATATGAGATCATATATATATATATAGCTTATAAAATATAACAAATGTATTCTGTGACTTTTAAACTTATGATAAATTAAACTGGTTTGGAACTTTAAGTGAGCGTCTGTCGTGTTTAAGTGTATCTCTCCTTTTTGATCCAAAGTGAAACCAAAATAACGAATTCGGGGCGAATAATAATCAAAGCCAACAGCATATACACATAATATATATGTTTATATACACATAATATATATGTTTATATACACATACATGTGTATATAAACATAATATATATGTGTATACTGTATACACATACATCTGTATATATACATAATATATATGTATACACATATATATTGTGTATATACACATATATTATGTGTATATACACATACAGGTAGTCCCCGACTTACGAGCGCTCTGACTTACGAGGTCCCGGACTTACGAGCATGCATCTCATAAAAATAAAAAAAAATTTTTTTTTACTTTTTTTTTATTTTTATAAATGAATACATGTACAGTACTGGACAGTCACCAAGCACTTAGCCTATCCTAACACAGTTTTTAAAGATGAAGGAATAAGTTGAATTGTCTCCCTTTCACATAAAGGGAGCAAGCTCCCTATGGAGCCTGCAGGGAGGAGGGAGACAATTCAACTGACTCCTTCATCTTTAAAAACTGTGTTAGGATAGGCTAAGTGCTTGGTGACTGTACAGTACTGTACATTTATCTATTTATAAATAAAAAACAATAAAAAAATAAAAATACTGTATATTTTTAATAAATAGATAAATGTACAGTACTGTACAGTCACCAAGCACTTAGCCTATCCTAACACAGTTTTTAAAGATGAAGGAATCAGTTGAATTGTCTCCCTCCTCCCTGCAGGCTCCATAGGGAGCTTGCTCCCTTTATGTGAAAGGGAGACAATTCAACTTATTCCTTCATCTTTAAAAACTGTGTTAGGATAGGCTAAGTGCTTGGTGACTGTACAGTACTGTACATTTATCTATTTATAAATAAAAAACAATAAAAAAATAAAAATACTGTATATACTGTATATTTTTAATAAATAGATAAATGTACAGTACTGTACAGTCACCAAGCACTTAGCCTATCCTAACACAGTTTTTAAAGATGAAGGAATCAGTTGAATTGTCTCCCTCCTCCCTGCAGGCTCCATAGGGAGCTTGCTCCCTTTATGTGAAAGGGAGACAATTCAACTTATTCCTTCATCTTTAAAAACTGTGTTAGGATAGGCTAAGTGCTTGGTGACTGTCCAGTACTGTACATTCCATCCATCCATCCATCCATTTTCTTCCGCTTATCCGGGGTCGGGTCGCGGGGGTAGCAGCCTAAGTAGGGAGGCCCAGACTTCCCTCTCCCCAGCCACTTGGAGCAGCTCCTCTGGGGGAATCCCAAGGCGTTCCCAGGCCAGCCGAGAAACATAGTCCCTCCAGCGTATCCTGGGTCTTCCTCTGGGTCTCCTCCCGGTGGGACATGCCCGGAACACCTCACCAGGGAGGCGTCCAGGAGGCATCCTAACCAGATGCCCGAGCCACCTCAACTGGCTCCTCTCGATGTGGAGAAGCAGCGGCTCTACTCCGAGTCCCTCCCGGATGACTGAGCTTCTCACCCTATCTCTAAGGGAGAGTCCAGCCACCCTGCGGAGAAAACTCATTTCAGCCGCTTGTATCCGAGATCTTGTTCTTTCGGTCATAACCCAAAGCTCATGACCATAGATGAGGGTGGGAACGTAGATCGATCGGTAAATTGAGAGCTTTGCCTTTTGACTCAGCTCTCTCTTCACCACGACAGACCGGTACAGCGCCCGCTTCACTGCGGACGCTGCACCTATCCGCCTATCGATCTCACGCTCCAGTTTTCCCTCATTCGTGAACAAGATCCCGAGATACTTAAACTCCTCCACTTGGGTAAGGACCTCCTCCCCGACCCGGAGAGGGCACGCTACCCTTTTCCGGCTCAAGACCATGGCCTCGGATTTGGAGGAACTGATCCTCATCCCGGCCGCATCACATTCAGCTGCAAACCGCTCCAGCGAAAGCTGTAGATCACGAGCTGATGAAGCCAATAGGACCACATCATCTGCAAAAAACAGAGAAGCGATTCTAAGGCCACCAAAACGGATCCTCTCAACACCTTGGCTGCGCCTAGAAATTCTGTCCATAAAAGTTATAAACAGAATCGGTGACAAAGGGCAACCTTGGCGGAGTCCAACTCTCACCGGAAACGAGCCTGACTTACTGCCAGCGATGCGGACCAAGCTCTGACACCGGTCGTACAGGGACCTAACAGCCCATATCAAAGGGCCTGGTACCCCATACTCCCGGAGTACCCGCCACAGAACCCCCCGAGGGACGCGGTCGAATGCCTTTTCCAAGTCTACAAAGCACATGTAAACTGGTTGGGCAAACTCCCACGCACCCTCCAGGACCCTGTTGAGGGTGTAGAGCTGGTCTAGTGTTCCACGACCAGGACGAAAACCACACTGCTCCTCCTGAATCCGAGGTTCGACTATCCGACGGACCCTCCTCTCCAGAACCCCTGAATAGACCTTACCAGGGAGGCTTAAGAGTGTGATCCCTCTATAGTTGGAACACACCCTACGGTCCCCCTTTTTGAATAGGGGAACCACCACCCCAGTCTGCCAATCCAAGGGAACTGCCCCCGATGTCCACGCGATATTGCAGAGTCGCGTAAGCCAACACAACCCCACAACATCCAGAGCCCTAAGGAACTCAGGACGAATCTCATCCACCCCCGGAGCCTTGCCACCGCGGAGCTTTTTAACCACCTTGGCGACCTCAGCACCAGAGATTGGAGAGCCCGACCCAAAGTCCCCAGGCTCCGCTTCCTCAGTGGAAGACGTGCCAGTAGGATTGAGGAGGTCTTCGAAGTATTCCGCCCACCGACTCACAACATCCCGAGTTGAGGTCAACAGCACGCCATCCCCACCATAAATGGTGTTGGTCGCGTACCGCTTTCCCCCCCTGAGACGCCGGATGGTGGACCAGAATCGCCTCGAAGCCGTACGGAAGTCATTCTCCATGGCCTCTCCGAACTCCTCCCACGCCCGAGTTTTTGCCTCAGCAACCACCCGAGCCGCATGCCGCTTGGACTGCCGGTACCTATCTGCTGCTTCCGGGGTCCCACAGGCCAAAAAGGCCCAATAGGACTCCTTCTTCAGCTTGACAGCATCCCTCACCGCCGGTGTCCACCACCGGGTTCGAGGGTTGCCACCACGACAGGCACCAACAACCTTGCGGCCACAACTCCGATAAGCTGCCTCGACAATAGAGGCGCGAAACATGGCCCACTCGGGCTCAATGTCCCCCGCCTCCCTCGGAACGTGTTCAAAGCTCTCCCGGAGGTGGGAGTTAAAGCTCCGTCTTACGGGAGACTCTGCCAGACGTTCCCAGCAGACCCTCACAATACGTTTGGGTCTGCCAGGTCTGACCGGCATCCTCCCCCACCATCGGAGCCAACTCACCACCAGGTAGTGGTCAGTTGACAGCTCCGCCCCTCTCTTCACCCGAGTGTCCAGGACATGCGGCCGCAGATCAGATGAGACGACAACAAAGTCGATCATTGAACTACGACCTAGGGTGTCCTGGTGCCAAGAGCACATATGGACACCCTTATGCCTGAACATGGTGTTCGTTATGGACAATCCATGACGAGCACAGAAGTC
>JBBPBX010079641.1:0-16345 GCA_038048925.1 Garcialebias charrua
CCTTTTAAACAGGAAGAAACCTCCAGCAGAACCAAGCTCAGGATGAGTGACCATCTGCTTTGACAGACTGGGGTTTGAGAGGAGCATGAAGGAGGAACAGCTAAATGTAGAATGGCAGATCCAGGTGTACTTTCTATGGGAACATAGGAAAGACAAAAAAAAAAAACATGTTAAGGATTTAATAATTACAAATACTAACAGGTAGAGTAGATCCAAGTAAAGACAGCAGCAGAGTGAGAAAATGTGGTCAATTTGTCCTCTAGCAGTACAAGCCTATAGCAGCATAACTAAGGGGTAGATCAGTAAACCCAAGCCAACCCTAACCTTAGGATTTACCAAAAGGAAAGACATGCCTATTCTCAAAACTGGACAATGTGTCAGCCTCACGGACAGAAACTGGAAGTTGGTTTCACAAGAGAGGAGCCTGAATTTTGGAAACTCTAGGAACCACAAGTAAACCTGCAGTCTGAGAGTGAAACACTCTGTTAGAAAAATCTGGAACAATAAAATCTGTAATATGTTCAATATGTGATCTAAAGAAAAAACTGGGTGGGGTCAAGATCAGAAAGCAGTCTTGTGGTTCTGTTTGAAAATGTGGACTAGCTGTGGCAACCATCTTCAGACAGGTTGACGGTAAAACTTGATGATTTGTTGATGCACATCGATTGATTATTTTCTGAAAGATTCATTCAAATGTGACCAATGGTTCATGAAATTTTTGCTTACAAACACATGCACACTCACAGACACAAGCAATTACATGACTGCCACAATGTTCTATGATGTCCTTTGTATCTATGCGTCTGTAGATTCAAAGAGGCAATACAAAAGAGGAAATTACTCACTGATGCACAGTGTATCCTGGTTCGCAGTAACAGTGATAGCTACTGGGTGAGTTCATGCATCATTGGGAACACGTCGTGTCCCACAAAAGACATACTTGTTCACATCTGGAGTTAATATGGAACATTATTTAAGCAGTAAATGATCCAGAAGGACACACGTAACAGTTGAGAAATTGAAAACATGGACCTGGCATTGATATCAGGAATTACACTCCACCTTCATTGCATTGTGATCCTTTATGTCCTGGAAAACATGAACACTTGTCTGGTCTCACACATCTTCTATTTCTACAGGACTTCCTGCACGCTGCTGTGGAGTGCAACAGACAAAGTATGAACCAAAAACATGTGGAGGTCAGTTACTTATGTAAACCCCTATGGGCAAGTTGTGTACAATGAGTTTTGTCAAGGCAAATGATGTATTTCGGTGAAGCTAAAGTACTGACAAAAAATCAACAAAGTCAGGTCCTCTGGAAGGTTTCTTTTTGTTGAAACGTTTCATTTTTCATCCAAAATACTTAATCAGTCAGAGGAGCGACAAAAAAAAACTCAGTCTATAGTGGAGTTGGCGGGGGAGAGGGCGGACTCTAGAAACCATCTTATTACCATCAAATTGGTTTAATTTAAAAATGTCCAATTTCCCTCTTGATTATTTTATCTACCGGTACTGCAATCTACAGACAAGTTTTATGACTCATTATCCAAAAGTCTCCTTTCTGGTAGAAATCAGTATGGTTTGTGTTGCTTTGTACCAAGAAGTGAAAATAAAAATATTATATCCAGAGCTTAGTAAAAGACCCAGAGAGGGAAACGTGTCAGGAGACAGAAGGAGAGGAGGAAAGTGAAGAATGTAGGACTGAAGGTTGCAACTCTAAATGTGGGGACAATGACAGGTAAAGGTAGAGAGCTGGCTGACATGATGCAGAGAAGAAAGGTAGATGTTTTATGTGTCCAAGAGACCAAGTGGAAGGGCAGCAAGGCTCGCAGCATTGGAGCAGGGTTCAAACTGTTTTACCATGGTGTGGATAGAAAGAGAAATGGAGTAGGGGTGGTCCTGAAGGAGGAGTTGGCAAAGAATGTAGTAGAGGTGAAGAGAGTGTCAGATAGGGTGATGTGCCTGAAGGTAGAAGTAGAAGGTCTGATGCTAAACATCGTCAGTGGTTATGCTCCACAGGTTGGATGTGATGGGGAGGAGAAAGATACATTTTGGAAAGATTTGGATGAAGTGATAGAGAGTATTCCCAGGGAGGAAAGAGTGGTGATTGGAGCAGACCTGAATGGACATGTTGGTGAAGGAAACAGAGGGGATGAGGAAGTGATGGGTAGGTTTGGTGTCAAGGAAAGAAACCAGGAAGGACAGATGGTGGTGGATTTTGCCAAGAGAATGGAAATGGCTATAGTCAATACCTATTTCCAAAAGAGGGAGGAACATAGAGTGACCTATAAGAGTGGAGGAAGGAGTACGCAGGTCGACTACATTCTGTGTAGAAGAGGAAACCTGAGGGAGATTGGAGACTGTAAGGTTGTGGCAGGGGAGAGCGTGGCCAGACAGCATCGGATGGTTGTGTGTAGAATGACTGTTGTTGCGAAGAAGAGAAAAAGAGTAAAATCAGAGAAGAAGACCAAATGGTGGAAGCTAAAGAAGGAAGAATGTTGTGAGAAATTCAGAGACGAGCTGTTAAAGGCTCTGGGTGGTAAGAAAGAGCTTCCAAGTGACTGGGCTACTACAGCAACAGTAATTAGAGAGACAGGTAGGAAGGTACTTGGTGTGTCATCTGGACAGAGAATGGATGATAAGGAAACCTGGTGGTGGAATAGTGAAGTGCAGGACGCCATTCAAAGAAAGAGATTAGCCAAGAAGAAATATGACAGTGAGAGGACTGAAGAGAGGAGACAGGAATATAAGGAGATGGGACATAGAGCAAAGAGGGAAGTAGCTAAGGCAAAGCAGAGGGCGTACAATGAGTTATATGGGAGACTGGACACTAAAGAGGGCGAGAAGGACTTGTACCGATTGGCAAGACAGAGGGATCAGGCTGGAAAGGATGTGCAGCAGGTTAGGCTTATTAAAGATGGGAATGGTAATGTTCTAACAAGTGAGGAGAGTGTGATGGGAAGATGGAAGGATTACTTTGAGGAGCTAATGAATGAAGAGAATGAAAGAGAAAGAAGAGTGGATGTCAAAGAAAATGTGGACCAGGAAGTGGGAAAGATTAGTGAGGGTGAAGTCCGGAAATACGCTGCTTTGCCACTTTGCAAATGTCAATGCTAGAAACCTTTAGTTTATTTTAGTTATACTTTTTATACTCTTTTTTTATACTAGTATGCAAAAACTCAGGACAGTACAGTATTATGTTAATGTTTTAGTTTTAGAGTTGGTGTAAATTTTCATACTCTTATACCACTATGCAAAAAACTCAGGACAGTGTTAGTTTTACTATTTTATGCTTATGTCTATTATTATATGTTTCAGTGTTTCAATGTTTAGATGTTTACTGTTGCACCGAGGGACTGAGAGAAACGCAATTTCGGTCCTGTGTATGTCCTGTACAGTACATATTGCAGATCTGACAATAAAGTTGACTTTGACTTTGACTTTGACTTTGAAAGCTCTGAAAAGAATGAAGAAGGGGAAGGCAGTAGGACCTGATGACATACCAGTGGAGGTTTGGAAATGTCTTAGAGAGATGGCAGTGAGGTTTTTGACTCAAATATTTAATGGAATATTTGTGAGTGAGAAAATGCCTGAAGAATGGAGAAGAAGTGTGCTGGTGCCCATTTTTAAGAACAAGGGTGATGTACAGAGTTGTAGCAACTACAGGGGAATTAAGTTGATGAGCCACACGATGAAGATCTGGGAGAGAGTTGTGGAAGCAAGACTTAGACAAGAGGTGACTATCTGTGAGCAGCAGTATGGTTTCATGCCAAGAAAGAGCACCACAGATGCCATCTTTGCTTTGAGGATGTTGATAGAGAAGTACAGAGAGGGTCAGAAAGAACTCCATTGTGTGTTTGTGGATTTAGAAAAAGCATATGACAGGGTGCCAAGAGAGGAGGTGTGGTATTGCATGAGGAAATCTGGAGTGGCAGAAAAGTATGTTAGACTGGTACAGGACATGTATGAGGACAGCAGGACAGTGGTGAGATGTGCTGTAGGAGTGACAGATAGCTTCAAGGTGGAGGTGGGATTGCATCAAGGATCGGCTCTGAGCCCCTTCTTGTTTGCTCTGGTGATGGACCGACTAACAGATGAGGTCAGGCAGGAATCCCCATGGACTATGATGTTTGCAGATGACATTGTGATCTGTGGTGAGAACAGGGAACAGGTGGAAGAGAACTTGGAGAGGTGGAGGTATGCACTTGAAAGAAGAGGAATGAAAGTCAGCCGTAGTAAGACAGAGTACATGTGTGTGAATGAGAGGGAGGAGGTGGAACAGTGAGGCTACAAGGAGCAGAGGTCACAAAGGTGCAGGACTTCAAGTACTTGGGGTCCACTGTCCAGGAAAATGGGGAATGTGGTAAAGAGGTGAAGAAGAGAGTCCAGGCAGGATGGAGTGGATGGAGAAAAGTTTCAGGAGTGATTTGTGACAAAAAGGTGTCAGCAAAGGTCAAAGGAAAAGTTTACAAGACAGTGGTGAGACCAGCTATATTGTATGGTCTGGAGACAGTGTCATTGACAAAAAGACAGGAGAAAGAACTGGAAGTGGCAGAAATGAAGATGCTGAGGTTCTCCTTAGGAGTGACAAGGATGGATAAGATCAGGAATGAGATCATCAGAGGTACAGCACATGTTGAACAACTGGGAGATAAAGTTAGGGAGGCCAGACTGAGATGGTTTGGACATGTCCAGAGGAGGGACAGTGGGTATATTGGTAGAAGGATGTTAGAAATGCAGCTGCCAGGAAAAAGACAAAGAGGGAGACCAAAGAGGAGATATATGGATGCAGTTAGAGAGGACATGAAGGTAGTTGGAGTGAGGACAGAGGATGCAGAGGACAGAGTGAGGTGGAGGAGGATGACTCGCTGTGTCGACCCCTGAAAAGGGAAAAGCCAAAAGAAGAAGAAGAAGCCAGAGTTTAGTAATTTGCTTAATATTGCTCATTTTGAGAAGATTATGTTTCATCAGTTTTGCTGTTAAACCTAAATATTATATAAAAAAGGATTACCAATTAATTGGCAGAAAGTCTGCATCAACCTCTTAAGCCTGCTGCCAAAATGATACCATTCTTAAACTGTAGTTCTGGACCACAGAAAATAATTCCAAGGGATGCAAATGACTCACAGGCCATACTTTGGACACGCATGATCTAAAAGAACAGGAATAGTATACTGTCGTACTTGTGTCTAGGCTTTTTGTGAGCCAAGGTGTCCAGTCTATCCTCCAAAGATCTGTGATGGATGAAATAAAAGATTGTAATACAATGTTTAAAAGTTAGATTTGCTGAAAAACAACTATTTAATGTTGGCACTTAACAGCAAACCTAACAATTTAAAAAACTAACTCTTGCCTTCGCTGATGACAAGCCAATGAGAGCAGAATTTGCACCATTACAATAAATCTATGTTGTCTCTTTTAAAACCATTTTCTTTTCTTAAGTTTTTGTTGTAAACCTTAACTAACATACAGTACTAACTAGCTGCTTTTAGCCAACGTCTTCTCTCTGTCAAAAAGGAAGTGTGTTTTGCAAACGTACGCAATTATTTGTGTCAGTGCTTGTCTGAGGAGTGGAGGAAGGTCACGTGGAGTATAATTGTAAATGCTATAATTGTAGGGTACCATCTGTAATACTCTAGATCCGAATGAAAGAAAAGAAATGCAGAAGAGAACACATAAAGGGTGGTAGAAGCCTCTTATATCCATAAACCTTTTCCCATTACAGTACTTTGAATGTGACAGTGAAGAAGATTTTACAGGTTGACTGGGGTTCAGTTTAGGCATTAGGAGGTAAATTTGGGTAACATAATAAAAGCTAACTTGGGAAAGCAACAAAGACCTTTGATGGTATTACAAAGAAAAAGTCTAACCTGTAGATAAAGAACCAGAATCAGAATAAGCTTTATAATCACTGCACTGAAGTACAGTGAGCTTATGTTCGTACAGTCGTCATAAAGATGGGCGGAAGTGTACATGGCTGCAGCTCCTAGGAGCCCGGCCCCTTATTCTTTAGATAGAAAGGGGGAAAGACCATGAGGATAGAGGAATTAAAAAAAGATATCTTCACACGGTTTAATACATTAAAAAAAATCTACCAGCAAGCACATTTATAGACACCTTACATATGAGTTTAATGACAAGATGGTGAGATTTGTCCATAAAGCACTTCCAGATAGCACCATAGTCCTGATAAGATGTTAAAGTGTCAGCCGGTACAGATCTGATAGGCATTCAAAGAAATTCTCGGAGGAGGGGGGTGATTGGGGGATGAGTAAAGCAGAGCCTTCTTAGTTTACACATACCCCAGGAGAAATTTGATAAGTTGGCCTGTTTTTGTCACGACGCGGGGAACCCAGAGTTGTACGAGACCAGAAAGGACAAGATACAGTTAGAAAGAATAGTGATGTTTATTATTCACAGTGCAATTATTTACAGTGGTTCATCTCTTGGAGATCCTGGGGGAAAGCGAGTTGGATCAGTGGCGTCCACTTGCAGCGTTCTATTGTGATTGTTTGCGTTTCCTTACAGATGGAGGTGCTGAGTGTGGGTGAGATCCACCCGAGATCACCAGAGACAGAATCCAAGAGAATAGTCGGCACAGGTTGGATGGGCGTGTGGCTGGAAGGCAAGGCACGGAGGACTGGAACCAGGACCACGGGAATTCGGAACCAAACAGGAGTCGAGGAGACAGGATGACTGTAGGCACAAGAAAGGAGGTAAGTTTATCTCGTATTGAACACAAGACTGTCTGAAAGCATAAATACCATAAACAGAAATCAATGCTCCAGCGATGAGTCATACTAGACTAAATGCCTTAAATAGTGGAAGGTCCTCATCAGATGGATGGCCGCCAGCTGGTGGAAATCAGCGGCCAATCAGGAGGTAGAGCTGCAGGCAGTGGAACTCATCACAGTTTTAAGGCTGAACAGGGAGGCCAGATTCAGATAAGCCACAGTTGTTTATTGTGCAGGCAGACTGTTTTTCTCGCCAGCCTTAAGTTCTGCTGATACTTTCAATGATCCAAAATGGCCAGATTTGTGGGCTTTCTGCTGGTCTGTGCTTATTAGTTTCCTTCAAAGTCAACTCTAACATGCTGGCGAGTTCCAGAAGCCACAAGTGGCCTAAGATTCTCATAAACCGCTTCTATCTTATGGATGAGCTCGTAAATCAGCTGAGTCTGAGAGCTCAAAGCACAAACTAATCCTTCACATAAGGTCGGCAGCTTTGCCATGGCCGAAACAGCTGCCGCCTTCTTCCTTAATAGCTGATAACACAGGTATCCACCGGTGCCAAAAAGCAGAAACACTGCTATCATAAATCCAATGATGTATATTTCTTTGGCATCCTCTCGAGACAACGCAGAAAGGCACAGCATTTTCCACTCTCCCCACGGGTCCATGATGTACCAAGCCACAAGCGTGGCATGAGGGTTCTCCAGCACTTTGTCGCTTGGTATGAATTTTTTTTAATCAATTGCTTTGAAAGTCCAACTGACCAAATCCATGACAGTAATTTACAATTCGAAAGATGTGTAAATAAAAGCTCTGATACACAGGACAAAGAGCAAAAGCAAGAGGAAGGCAGGAGAGGGAAGAAAAGCATCTGTCTTGCTCGAGGGTGAGTGAGGAAAAA
This sequence comes from Garcialebias charrua, assembly GCA_038048925.1. Lineage (NCBI taxonomy): Eukaryota > Metazoa > Chordata > Actinopteri > Cyprinodontiformes > Rivulidae > Garcialebias > Garcialebias charrua. Next base: position 7,633 of record JBBPBX010079641.1, read on the forward strand.
AAACACAACATCCATCATCCATCCATCCATCCATCCATTCATCCATCCATTATATTTACCCACTTCTTCCTTTTCAGGTCGTGGGGGGTCACTGGCGCCCATATCCAAGAGTCACCGTATGAGAGGCAGGCTACACCCTGGACAGCTCTCTCACTCACACCTAGGGACTATTTTATTTTTGGTCTGTGGGAGGAAACTGGAGCACCTGGAGAAAACCCACACATGCAAAGAGAAAACATGCAAACTCCACCCAGAAAGGCTGGGATTCGATCCAGAGACCTTCTCGCTGAGAGGCAACAGCTCTCCTCCCATCCCTTCACACACATGACTTTATATGACTCTTGTATTGTATGACTTTCATTTAAATTTTTACATTTCTAATCATTTCATTATTGCAGTTACACCCATTCACTTTCATCTCTTCAGATTGATATGTTGTGTAAATAACATTGTAAATTAAAAATATGAAAATGCAAGGGACAAATTAAAAGTTTTACAGCAGAACAACTTTCTATTGTTGTTCTTTTTTAGCTTACGCAAGTGTCTCTCTTGCCTGGACGTCTTGCTGTCCATCGTCCTTCATTCAGTCCGGTTTCCTGTCCACATTTGCGACAATTTGGGACAATGTTTGGATTTACTTCCAAGTTCCACCTTTCTCAAACACACAGACTTTTCCACAGCGATCTTACAACTGTGTCCTGTCAGAGGATTATGCAATAAAGCTCTAAAATAATTGTGATCTAAAGTTGTGAAAATTTGCTCATTTAACAAAAAACATTTTTTTTTTACTATATTGCCCACCTCTACCCCATCATTATTAGTTTGTACAGTATATATACGGTAGGTAGGCTTGTATATGTAGACCCCAGGATGGGGTTTCACGAGAGGCAGGAGCTCCAAGTTGAGGCGAGGAGGCAGAAAGGAGTAGAAGACCCAAGAACTGACAGCAAGAGTCGAGAACTGAGAACCACCAGGAAAACATGCAGGTGCATGTTCAACAATGGAGGATCTCACTGGGCTGTTGACTGAATACCATAAAGTAGCCAGTGTTTCCAGCATCAAGTTCTGGTTCCACTCAGCTTTATGGGCCAGAGGACCCTCATCAGGGAACAACTGTGGGTGATTAGCTCCTCCCTGCCACCCAGGAGCTGCAAGAGCTCCTGGGTATTAAAGCATAATATACTGGAATTCCTACACTACCACATATTTTTTTTTTGTTAAATGCCTTTGGCAGGTAATGTAGATGGATAGATTAGGGTCAGATATCAGAGGGGGTAAGCAAAGGTGTCCTTCAGTCATGAAAGGTTAAAGGCTTAAGGCCAGGTAAAAGGTCAACAAGTAGAACACCTACGAGGGCGGGATGACAGACAGCTTTGAAAGAAAGTCTTTGGGAGTTTGGATTTAAAAAAGTGTCTTCTCATTCTAACACTGCCAACTTTACGCTTTTTAGATATAATACACATGTACCAGTACACATTAAGATGAATTTTGCGTTAAGGATATTAGGGTGAAATTTTCAATTTTATAGCCTATTTCAAGACAAGTTAAATTATTGCTATTTGGGAGTATCATGACTCCATATGCTGTTTGTACTCTGGTTTATGCATCTAAAAGTTAAGATTTTCATCAGCTGACCGATGTCAAACTTAACAGAGACACATAGTTGTCAGGATCTGTGATTTTATTGTCTCTTGTATCTTATTTGGGTTGTGTTTTGTGATTCTTGCTTTATTAACTCACATGTTTCATTTGCCTTTCAGTTTCTATCAGAGGATTTTTGTCAGAGATTATCGAGTTATGGATATATTATTACAAAGTACTAGTGTTCTTTCCCTTAAAACAAACAACCAAGTTATCTCTCCAAACAGTCTCTTATCCTGCTTGCAGACTGTATCTTTGAAGGCCAGGAGTGCCATGTGAGACTACAGGTGGCTTCAAGGACACCCACTGAAACCTTGTCAAGCTGATAAGGATATAAAAAGTGAGCGGACAATGTAGCATTTGCGGATCATTGTGACCGAGCTTCAGGTGTATACAATTAATGCATGTTGATGCACACTGTTCCAATGTCTGCTCTTGCAAGTAAAATAGTGCTGGAGATAAATCTTCACCTGCCATGTATGAGTGTGGTTCATTTAAGTTACCGGTAACATCATTTAGTGTTTTCCTCAGTTTCCCAGTGTTCCTTGTGCCATCAGTTCACCTCTCCTCAGTTCAGTTCCTGTATTGCCGTCTGTCCACTTATTCTCACCTGTGTCTGTTTTGTAATTAAGCACAACTTTATCCTCTTGCCTCATCAGCCCAGTCCTTTATATTCTGTTTCTCTCCACCTTCAGATCAGCTCTTCGTTGCCGAGTAAAAATAGGTCCAGCCGCTGCTCCGAGTTCGAGTAATTGCAAATGGTGGATAGGTTGTTTGGAATGTTTCTCAAACAACCAGTGACTCCGCCCTCTGACCAATCAGTGACCGACAGTGTTCTGACTCATGTTTTGGTGCTGGTTTGGCCCGATTAGAACCACAGAGAAGAAAGGACTGACAACTGGGTCTAGTTCCATGAAAAACTGCTAGTGGAAAAAGCTTTGGAACCGTACCGAGCTGAGTCGAACCATGCCGAAGAGGTGTTTTATTGTTTTTACTGTTTGCTGTTTTATGAGCTCATTACTTTTATGCTAGCTGCTGATTTTATGGTTTTTATGCTTGTATGTGTTAGTGTACAGCACTTTGGCCAACTGTGATGTTTTTAAGGTGCTTTACATGTAAAGTTGTTTTGTTTTGTATTGAATTGTATAGTTTTGTATGATAATTCCTGTTGAACACACTTAGCCAGTGGAACTACTTGTAGGAAAAGAGAAATGGTGTGAAAATACATAAAATCTCATTTGCTTTAGCTGTTATAATTTGTTTTGGTTAAAAAAATACTGTAGATATTTTTAAGTTCAAATGTTTAATATATTATTTCCGTCCGTTTCAGTCTTTTTGTGTAACTTCCACCTGTCACCACTTTGTCGTGCCTTTAAGATTTTAGTTATAAATGTATACACACATAAGTCATACATCAAGAAGAGGATAAACAGCTTAGACAATCTAGAGGCAGCACTATAAAAACTTCCATCCATCCATCCATTTTCTTCCGCTTATCCGGGGTCGGGTCGCGGGGGTAGCAGCCTAAGTAGGGAGGCCCAGACTTCCCTCTCCCCAGCCACTTGGAGCAGCTCCTCTGGGGGAATCCCAAGGCGTTCCCAGGCCAGCCGAGAAACATAGTCCCTCCAGCGTATCCTGGGTCTTCCTCTGGGTCTCCTCCCGGTGGGACATGCCCGGAACACCTCACCAGGGAGGCGTCCAGGAGGCATCCTAACCAGATGCCCGAGCCACCTCAACTGGCTCCTCTCGATGTGGAGAAGCAGCGGCTCTACTCCGAGTCCCTCCCGGATGACTGAGCTTCTCACCCTATCTCTAAGGGAGAGTCCAGACACCCTGCGGAGAAAACTCATTTCAGCCGCTTGTATCCGAGATCTCGTTCTTTCGGTCACAACCCAAAGCTCATGACCATAGATGAGGGTGGGAACGTAGATCGATCGGTAAATTGAGAGCTTTGCCTTTTGACTCAGCTCTCTCTTCACCACGACAGACCGGTACAGCGCCCGCTTCACTGCGGACGCTGCACCTATCCGCCTATCGATCTCACGCTCCAGTTTTCCCTCATTCGTGAACAAGACCCCGAGATACTTAAACTCCTCCACTTGGGGCAGGACCTCCTCCCCGACCCGGAGAGGGCATGCTACCCTTTTCCGGCTCAAGACCATGGCCTCGGATTTGGAGGAACTGATCCTCATCCCGGCCGCATCACACTCGGCTGCAAACCGCTCCAGCGAAAGCTGTAGATCACGACCTGATGAAGCCAATAGGACCACATCATCTGCAAAAAAACAGAGAAGCGATTATAAGTAGGGATGTCCCGATCCGATCGCGTGATCAAAAACCGGGTCCCGATCACGTGATTTCAGACTCGACTTGACTCGGGCGTTACACACCGATCAGGAATCGGATATATATGTGTATATTTATTCTAAACACAAACAGGAATATTATATTAACTGTATGTTGAGTTACAGAGTCAAATTGTCTCGGAACAAAACATGCACAATAGTTTTGCAGCAGTGCCTGCCGTAAAGCGGTGACTGTCGTAAAAAAGAAGCGGAACGCGGCATTAACTTGAAGTGGAGGCAGCGATGTCTGTCGTGTGGAGATATTTTAAAGTGGATGACAAATGGAAAGTTCGTATTTCAAGAGGAGGTAAGGAAAAGGCTGCATTTAACACAACAAACCTGATTAGGCACATCAGAAACAAACACCCGACACAATACACAGAGTTTAACCAGACAACCCAAGACGAGCCAGCTCACGCTGCAAGAGACTTTATAATTTATATTTATCTCATAAAGAAAAACATACACTTCCTTCTGTGAAGCCACAGGAGGAGAGTTAAGGAGTGCTGTTCAGAAAAGCATGTTACTAGCCTTATTTTATAAAACTGACACTTTCGGTTTATTTGTTTACATGCCTGCTCAGGTTCTGGTTCTGGTCAGGTTCTGGCCAGGTTGTGGTCATGTCCTGGTCAGGTTGTGGTCAGGTTGTGGTCAGGTTCAGGTTCTGGCCAGGTTGTGGTCATGTCCTGGTTAGGTTGTGGTCAGGTTGTGGTCAGGTTGTGGTCAGATTCTGACCAGGTTCTGGTCAGGTTCTGGTCATGTTCTGGCCAGGTTGTGGCCAGGTTGTGGTCAGGTTCTGGCCAGGTTCTGGCCAGGTTCTGGTCAGGTTCTGGTCAGGTTGTGGTCATGTCCTGGTCAGGTTGTGGTCAGGTTGTGGTCAGGTTCTGGTCAGGTTCTGGCCAGGTTGTGGCCAGGTTGTGGTCAGGTTCTGGCCAGGTTCTGGCCAGGTTCTGGTCAGGTTCTGGTCAGGTTGTGGTCATGTCCTGGTCAGGTTGTGGTCAGGTTCTGGTCAGATTCTGGTCAGGTTCTGGCCAGGTTGTGGTCAGGTTCTGGCCAGGTTGTGGTCAGGTTGTGGTCAGGTTCTGGCCAGGTTCTGGTCAGGTTCTGGCCAGGTTGTGGTCAGGTTCTGGTCAGGTTGTGGTCATGTCCTGGTCAGGTTGTGGTCAGGTTGTGGTCAGGTTGTGGTCAGGTTCTGGCCAGGTTGTGGTCATGTTCTGGTCATGTTCTGGTCATGTTCTGGTATTTTAAGTTGAGCTGCTTATTTTAAATTAGACATTTTTATTTCATACTGTTGCACTAAACTTCAATGTGAAGAATTTTATTTTAAATCTTATTACTTGATTGTTCAATCTACCTCACAGAAGTACTCTGTTAAATGTTAAGGTAAATAAAATAAAAATTAAGGGACATCTGGATCTGTTTCTTTTTTTCCCTTCATTTTAAAAATGTATTTTAGAAGTATCGGATCGGGACTCGGTATCGGCCAATTCCTAAAATTAAAGGACTCGGACTCGGGGCCAGAAAAACCTGATCGGGACATCCCTAATTATAAGGCCACCAAAACGGATCCTCTCAACACCTTGGCTGCGCCTACAAATTCTGTCCATAAAAGTTATGAACAGAATCGGTGACAAAGGGCAACCTTGGCGGAGTCCAACTCTCACTGGAAACGAGCCTGACTTACTGCCGGCAATGTGGACCAAGCTCTGACACTGGTCGTACAGGGACCTAACAGCCCATATCAAAGGGCCTGGTACCCCATACTCCCGGAGTACCCCCCACAGAACCCCCCGAGGGACGCGGTCGAATGCCTTTTCCAAGTCCACAAAGCACATGTAAACTGGTTGGGCAAACTCCCACGCGCCCTCCAGGACCCTGCTGAGGGTGTAGAGCTGGTCCAGTGTTCCACGACCAGGACAAAAACCACACTGCTCCTCCTGAATCCGAGGTTTGACTATCCGACGGACCCTCCTCTCCAGAACCCCTGAATAGACCTTACCAGGGAGGCTTAAGAGTGTGATCCCCCTATAGTTGGAACACACCCTACGGTCCCCCTTTTTGAATAGGGGAACCACCACCCCAGTCTGCCAATCCAAGGGAACTGCCCCCAATGTCCACGCGATATTGCAGAGTCGCGTAAGCCAACACAACCCCACAACATCCAGAGCCCTAAGGAACTCAGGGCGAATCTCATCCACCCCGGAGCCCTGCCACCGCAGAGCTTTTTAACCACCTCGGTGACCTCAGCACCAGAGATTGGAGAGCCCGACCCAAAGTCCCCAGACTCAGCTTCCTCAGTGGAAGACATGCCAGTAGGATTGAGGAGGTCTTCGAAGTATTCCGCCCACCGACTCACAACATCCCGAGTTGAGGTCAACAGCACGCCATCCCCACCATAAATGGTGTTGGTCGCGTACCGCTTTCCCCCCCTGAGACGCCGGATGGTGGACCAGAATCGCCTCGAAGCCGTACGGAAGTCATTCTCCATGGCCTCTCCGAACTCCTCCCACGCCCAAGTTTTTGCCTCAGCAACCACCCGAGCCGCATGCCGCTTGGACTGCCGGTACCTATCTGCTGCTTCCGGGGTCCCACAGGCCAAAAAGGCCCAATAGGACTCCTTCTTCAGCTTGACAGCATCCCTCACCGCCGGTGTCCACCACCGGGTTCGAGGGTTGCCACCACGACAGGCACCAACAACCTTGCGGCCACAACTCTGATAAGCTGCCTCGACAATAGAGGCGCGGAACATGGCCCACTCGGACTCAATGTCCCCCGCCTCCCTCGGAACGTGTTCAAAGCTCTCCCGGAGGTGGGAGTTAAAGCTCCGTCTTACGGGAGACTCTGCCAGACGTTCCCAGCAGACCCTCACAATACGTTTGGGTCTGCCAGGTCTGACCGGCATCCTCCCCCACCATCGGAGCCAACTCACCACCAGGTAGTGGTCAGTTGACAGCTTCGCCCCTCTCTTCACCCGAGTGTCCAGGACACTATAAAAACTTAGTCATGCAAAATACACCAAAGGTTTGCCAAAAGAAAGATGCAACATTTATATTTTAATTTTGAGTAACAACATCAAGAATGAACAGTCAGCATTTTCTGAAAAAGAATGAGCCGTGTTTGTGTTTTGATCAGGGGCGGCCAGCCAATAGGGGGCGCTAGGGCGCCACCCCACTGGAACTTCGGGACCATTTTACATTGAAGACTTAAAAAAAATAATAAAAATGAAATAATAATAAAATAAAAATATTTCAAAATATATGCATACTGTATATGTTTTTAGTTGTGTAGGATAAATATTTTATGAGTAATGATGAGTTATATTGTTTGTTTCAAAAAACGTTTTCTGATTGGTGACGTATTTCCTGTTCTGGGGACGCATGGATCTTATCCATAGACTCTCATTATAAATGGCGCATGCACAGTTTTTCCACGATGTTACAAAACAATGGGAAGATGCTGGGCGCAGTTTTCACTGTCCTGAACACGGCCAATGTGAGCTCTACCTACCGATCGCGTGTTTCCGGCCGTTTAATTATTCATTTAAATTTTATTTATTTTTTGTCTGGAAAATGAGCCGTGCGGTCAGTGACTCAAGCAGGCTTGCTCAGGTAAGTTTTAAATCATTGAAAGCTCTTTATCTAATGTCTATTTGCATTTCTGACTGATGCCTCTCAAATTTTAGATGGCTGTTTGTGAAAAAAGCCTTCAGCTGACTGTTTATTCCAAAAGTGGCAACTGGTGAGTTTGTTTTTTCTTTGTTTGTTTGTGGAGTTAGGTTGCCAGCGCAGGTTATTGTACAGTATTGGACTCTGATGGCTACATTTATTTTAATTTGCTCATTCGGGCCTTCATGCAGACTCAGCTGAAGTTGACGAGTGACGTGGTTAAAAAACTGGAGCGTGAGATAAAACTGGAGCGTGAGATAAAACTGGAGCGTGAGATCGATAGGCGGATAGGTGCAGCGTCCGCAGTGAAGCGGGCGCTGTACCGGTCTGTCGTGGTGAAGAGAGAGCTGAGTCAAAAGGCAAAGCTCTCAATTTACCGATCGATCTACGTTCCCACCCTCATCTATGGTCATGAGCTTTGGGTTATGACCGAAAGAACAAGATCTCGGATACAAGCGGCTGAAATGAGTTTTCTCCGCAGGGTGGCTGGACTCTCCCTTAGAGATAGGGTGAGAAGCTCAGTCATCCGGGAGGGACTCGGAGTAGAGCCGCTGCTTCTCCACATCGAGAGGAGCCAGTTGAGGTGGCTCGGGCATCTGGTTAGGATGCCTCCTGGACGCCTCCCTGGTGAGGTGTTCCGGGCATGTCCCACCGGGAGGAGACCCAGAGGAAGACCCAGGATACGCTGGAGGGACTATGTTTCTCGGCTGGCCTGGGAACGCCTTGGGATTCCCCCAGAGGAGCTGCTCCAAGTGGCTGGGGAGAGGGAAGTCTGGGCCTCCCTACTTAGGCTGCTACCCCCGCGACCCGACCCCGGATAAGCGGAAGAAAATGGATGGATGGATGGATGGATGGATGGATGGCTCATAAAAAATGATCAAACATTAATAATTTTATATACTAAATGTCACTTGTGGTATTTTACTATTTCTTAACACTGTATTCTTCTTCTTCTTCTTCTTCTTCTTTCGGCTTTTCCCTTTTCAGGGGTCGCCACAGCGAGTCATCCTCCTCCACCTCACTCTGTCCTCTGCATCCTCTGTCCTCACTCCAACTACCTCC
>JBBPBX010079642.1:0-12485 GCA_038048925.1 Garcialebias charrua
GGGGAGGGGTGCCATGACAATGGGAAAATACAGTGGCGGAAGGTTACAGGCAGGCGTACTGTAAACCCAACGGACAAAGGCGGAGTGATACAGAATCAGTACAGTATTTAAAGAGCGGCTCACCTCACTGTAAAACGGTAGCTCCGCCCCCAAGACGAAATTCAAAAAAATGCAACAAAGTGGGAGTGTCAACAGACACCACCTAAAGGAGGGGGAGGCGGGTAGGGGTTGAGCGAGGAGGTGTGGCCAGGACGAGAGACCGTTATTGTTTCTGAATGTTAAAGGGAACCACAGATGCAAAATTCACTTTTTAATGTTTTTTTTTTAACTTTACTTTGGGTATTTACTTCTAAAAAAACAGTCCTAGGGCCAAAGAAATGCACCCAGTGGTATATTTACTCTAAGTAGATTTATTTTTCAGGGATATAAATGTCTCGTTTTCAAATCCTGCGGTTTGTGACGTCACAAGCCGCAGCCACAACCCACCCCAAACCTGAGTCCAGCCCCTCACCTAGCAACCCCTGGTTAGGCTCAACCCACTTCAGTATAAAAGACGTGACGGTTGTTTTTCCTGATTTCATCTCATCTTTTGTTTAAATGTTCTTAATTTCATGTGTACAGCACTTTGTTGCAGCTGTGGTTGTTTTAAATGGCTTTATAAATAAAGTATAATTGTTATTTTTACGTTTTACTTCAATTTTTAGCGTATTAGCGATCGCTCCCAACGAGCAGCCGGCAGACGTAAATGGTAATTGGAGCTTATTTATATAGCGCTTTCCAGCCCCCTGTGAGGAGCCCCAAAGCGCTTTACAATACCAGCCATCCACCCATTCATTCAGACATTCATACACCGGTAGTGGTAGCCTGCCTTGCAAGGTGCCATCCAGTCCTACCGGGAGCAACTCGGGGTTAAGTGTCTTGCCCAGGGACACAATGACACATAGTGGGCGGACGCGGGATTCGAACCTCCAACCTTCCGATCAGGGGTCGACTGCCATTACCACTACACCACGGTCGCCCCAACAAGCAGATCACCGGCGAAGGGACCATCTGCGGGCGGGAGCTGCTGGAAACTGCTAGCTTTTGAGGACCGTGGGTCCGGTCAGAGGTTGCCTCATACGGATAAATTAACTGGAAACACTCGGTGAACTTTGTGTATGTGTCTGGACTGGAGCAGCAATCGCTCCCAAAGCGCCGCATGCAATGAGCGGAGCTAAGTGGGCGGTGTGCCGGAGGAGGAAGAGCTATCATTAGCCTCGGATTCGGGTGGGCTAATGCTAAAAGGAGCAGCTAATGGCGGCGCGTGCAGACGGCTTTCGGTAAGTTATCTTAAGCTAGCACTAACAGTAAGTCAAATGAGTAATAAAAAAAGAGCTAATTTTAAAACTACAACAGAATTAGAAATACTGGTTGTTACAGAGGGCGGAGTTAATGTAAACAGATTTTTGAAGGGCGTGGCCTTCATAGCTCATTATCATAAACCGGTCGTTTAGAACGGAAGTCAGAAAATGCATAACTAGAAAGGGGATATTTTATTATCTAAGAATTATTTTGTGCATTAAATTGAATGAACATGGTCTGGATAGCCCACAGACATACCATAAAAATTTATAAAACCAATATGTGGTCTCCTTTAAAATTACATTAGTAATAAACAACAAGCAACAACAAAGAATAATTATGTACAGTACTCACCCGATCTATCCGAAACAAAAGGCGTAAAAAAAATAAAAATAATAATAATACAAGATATGCCATGACTGGGGTTCGAACCTGGGTCTGTCAGATCCCAAACCCCCACCTACACCATTGCCCTATCGTGGCATTTATGCATTACTCGTCCATCACAATATAAGAAAACAAATACAACCAAATAGTTTCAATGTAGTGAAAAGTATTCCTAAAATAAATAAGTCAAAGTCAACTTTATTGTCAGAACTGCAACATGTACAGGACATACACAGGATTGAAATTGCGTTTCTCTCAGTCCCTCGGTGCAACAGTAACCATTTAAACACTAAAACACTGAAACATTTAATAAACATAAGCATAAAATAGTAAAAATGTAACACTGTCCTGAGTTTTTGCATAGTAGTATAGAAGTATGAAAATTTACACCAACACTAAAACTAAAACTCAAACTAAAACATTAAACATTTAATGAACATAAGCATAGAATGAAATAATAAAAGTGTACTGTCCTGAGTTTTTGCATAGTAGTATAAAAAAGTATAAAAAGTATATCTATAAAATAAACTGAAGGTTCTAGCATTGACATTTGCAAAGAGTGGCAAAGCAGCATATGAGTTAATGTACACAGTATATGTATGAGGTAGTAGTTGATGTTGGTATAGAGGCAAAAGTGGCATATGCAGTGGCATTTTATAAATAAAATGGTATGGTATGGTATGGTATATGCAGTAAGGCACATTGGGCATCCTTAAATAAGTTGAAATATACAAATAACCAGTGCTGGGCAGCGCTTATCCAAAAATTAGTTCCGCTATTTCTAAAGCGCTTAATAATTTATTTAGGTCCGCAATTTCAAAAGTGCTTATGTCTTAGGAAAAATTGCGGAAGCTAATTTTAAAAGCGCTAAACTGCAAATGGCGAACTACTTTTTTTAAATCCAGCAGATTTGAACATTTCATGAAACACTTAAGCTCAGGAACCCTTGTGCTATAAAGTCAGCTAAGAAATATATTTTTTTCTCAGCAAAGAAATAATTGTTTTTACCGTGTTTTCTTGTAAAGTAATGCTGCATTCCAGTTACCTCGTATTTTGGGAACTACGAAGTGGCAGTGACGTCATCTCCCCATCTACCACTTGAAAACACGTTCCGGTTACCCTGGTGGTAAAACAAGATGGACGCACGCATTGTTTTTGTTGCTGTTTCGGAATATAATAAATTACTAAACATATATGCACTCCAGACTACCAGTTATGCACTCCTGACACAGAACATGTCAAAGAAGAAAGATGAACGTCGAAGGTAATAGATTTAATATATATTTTTCTCGTTGGGAAAAAGAAAAACTGGCTTTACAGCTAAAAAAAAAACGTCTTCGCTCACTGCACAGCAAAACATGTAGGGGGTTTACGATATGTTGAAGAAACTGTACAGTGGTTGCTTTATTTTGCTAAATAAATAAGTTGCTAACACCGGTTGCTAACCCTGCTGACCACTTGACCAGGTCACCCTTGTAAAAGTGATCTCGAACGTGCAAAATAACTGGTAAAATAAAGGTGATTGATTTTATGATATATAACACCATCAGAAAGTTTTGGTTTGTAGCCTGACACTACAGTACTGTTGTTGTTTTTTTACAATCAACCTTTATTTAGTCAGGTAAATGTCATTGAGCCTCGTGGACTCATTTAAAAAAGTGACCTGCTACAAACTAAAGAATGATTAACAGCAATGGTAGAATTTCCTTAAACAATAGACAATAAACACAAGAGAGAAATATATATTTATATATATATTTTTTCTTTTAAAACAAAGTATCAAAGACTAGAAAAACATTATAAGGTAGATGTATAAATCAAAGACAGGAACATATCTGCATTGGTTTTTTGCCAGGATTCCAAGAGATTCAACTATTCTCCAGATTCCAACAGTTTCCTGAAAGTAGCTGTCTGAAATGTGTATTTTTCACATAAACAAGAAGTCAAATTATGAAAAAATGACAGAGAATTGCAGCTCATTATTAACTTTATGTCTGTCTGAAATAAACACTGTTTTCCCATTGCAGAGTTGTCTTGGACCCTACCATGCTGCCAGAAAACCCATCCATCCTGAAGAACAATGGTGCTCTAAGTGAAGCAGACAAGCAACGTAACGCTGAAATCAGCCGTGGAAGGGTGATTGTGGAGCAAGCCTTCGGATGTTTGAAGTGCAGGTGGAGACGGCTTTGTGACGTGCAGAATACCAGAACTGTTGTGGTGGTGAAGATCATAGTGGCTGCCTGCATCCTCCACAACTTGGGACGTGGGCCATCACAAATTTGTCAGCAGCATGCAGACGGGTCCCCCAGGGAGGATGATGAAAATGAATAACTCTTAGAATTCCGGTGTGTAAAAGAAAAAAATAATAGGTAGTACGTTGTTTTGAAACTTCCTACATTAGTGCAGTTGTTCATGACAAAACTGTCTGTACAAATGTACTTAAAAGACTGCTATAATGAAGCTTAATAAACATTTTTCTTTAAATACAGCATTTTGTCTTTGAGTTGTGACAAAAGTTCCAATCTCAGTTGTCTGAAAGTTTCAGTTTTAATTACAAAATGTGCAACAGAACAGCATTTTCAAAATTCATACAATCAAAGGCACTGAAAACCAAACATTTTTACTGGGCCGAACCTGAGCAAAATAAACAATGTGAAAACAAAAAAAAACTTACAGAAGTTGTTTTGTGCAAAACAATAAGAAAGTTTACAGTACAGCTACATTTTTTTGTAGCATCTGGGCTGATTTCATTTGCTCCTGGGTTGATTTCATTTGCTCCATCATGTCCTGATGTCGCTGTTGACTGTTTTCCTCTGACTGGCGGAAGAACTCCAAAACCTCACTAGACCTTCGCTTGCGAGTGGAACACGCATGTGTTCAATCGAGAACAGTGTCTGTTCTTTATTAAAACTGTCATTCTCGCGGATGGGGGACTCTGCGTGGCTGCTGGTTGATGGAGAGTCTTCACAGTTCTCTGAAAAAATCATATAAAAAGAAAAAAACACAGTATTGTTAAATTCATTATACAGTAATTGGTTTGGTTTGCATTAAAACTTATTTCTCCAAAATCTTACCAGCTGTGCTGTCCTGTGCAGGTTGGATAAGCTCAACTTTCATAGTGAGGTTTGCATCAATGTACAAACAGGACAAATCCCCTGCACTGCGATACAGGCTCTGCCAGAAAATGTTGTTGTTCTCTGCTCATCAACAAACATGTTGTTGTACTGGTCGAGGTAGACTGAAAACAAACACAAACACACACTTACTATACAAATATACACGTCCTAACACATAAATATCATACAGGATTATAGAATGTTTCTAAACACGGATCTTTGGAAACCAAATATATATTTTTTTAACCACAGTTTAGTGCTAATTTATAGTCAGTTCAACAAACAATGTGTGTTTAGTTCTGGGTTGGCTAACAAAATAAGCCACAGCGCCAAAGAAAACAAGGGTAAAAAATATATATTTTAAAATAAAATTCATAACTAATAGTTACTTTTTTAATGTGCTGAATAATAAAATGTGGCGAATGAAAGTCGCTGCCGCTGGCCTACAGAACTGTTGTGATCCAAACAACGACAAAAACAGCCGTACGCCGCATGACATGCAACTAAACACAGGTTTTTAATGTGATCTGTGTTCACAAGCATACGCTTAAGCTGTGTGTGTGATTAAAAAACACACAACAACATTTTACAACTGTTATTTTAGTAAAAGTTAAGGAGTTCACTTACTAAGGACGCGAGTGGCCGCCATTTTGAATACGTCACTGGGATAAACTGGGGGCCGAAAAAATTGCCCCACTTCACGAATGGGAGTTTCCCACTGGAGCGGGCGTTCCAGTTTAAATCCACCACTGGGACCTTGGAAATCCCCACAATACGAGGTTACTGGAACGCAGCATAAGTCCTACGTGCAGGCTCGCTTCTGTGGCAGCCATTTTGAGCAGGGCAAATGAGGCGCTGATGTGTTGCGTAGCGGTGACGTGTAACAGTTAGGAGCCAAGATGGTGTAGTGGCTAAGGCTTTTGACTTGGGACACGAAGGACGCGGGTTCGCGCCCCGGCCACTACACACCTTGGGGTGTCTATGAGTGCACACCTAATTCTCCAGCTCCCCGAGCGCTGACTACGGCTGCTCGCTGCACCACCTGGTGGTGGTTGGGTTAAAGGCAGAAGACCAATCTCGTCTGTCAAGTATGGGAAACATACACAGATGACAAATGTGACAAATTATTATTATTATTATTAATAGCCAATAGGGCCCCTTAGGGCGGGCCCCGCTCTTAAATCAACCGGACGACTGCTCACGGACCACATCCGGCGCTGATCGGATGTGGCCTGTGAGCAGTCGTCCGGTTGATTTAAGAGCCCGTAAATAATTTTTTTCGTTTTTACTGATAGATAATTAGTTATTAGCTGTGCTGCATTTTAAATAGTAATTGCGCAAATCCGCTTATGAATTATAAAAATTAGTTTATGTTTATTAAATTTGTTCATTTTTTTTACAAAAGAAACAATACAAGACAATCCCATAAATGATAATGTACAAAATATTAAAAAAATGAAAGGTAGCAGAAAGAAGAATAAATCTTATTATATCTGCCCTAAAAATTAGTAAATCCGCTATATGCTGGTGAAGATTCTCAGTCGTCCAGGACATGATAAATCAAAAAGCGCTAACTAATTGTTTAGGTCCGCTATTAGCGTATTAGCGAATTAGCGGGCTGGTGCCCACCTTTGCAAATAACTATTGCCATTCCGATAAGTATAATATGCTTCTTTGCAGTACTTTTCCAGAGTGCAATGTACCACTTCCACATAAGGTATGAACTGCAGCGAGGACCTTCCATCTCTGCAGGGGATTGGCTCTGCTTGAACCACTTTTGTGACGACAGAGTGCGAAAACACGTCACAGTGCGAATCGTAGACCAATCAGAAAATTAAGGTGTAATTCACCAGTTCAACCCATAGGACTACCGTAAACACGTTTTTAGACCAAATATTGCCAATTTAAACAAATACGCACAAATATATGAAAATTAACACAGACATAATGCTATAAAACATTTTAAATACATTCTAGGGAGTTTATCAGCTAAAAAAGTTAATTTCGGGGTGAGTTACACTTTAAAGGTGCTATGTGTAACTTTCTGTAGAGTGCAGAACTTAGAAAAATTTTCAACAGGCAAAGCATTCTGATACCTCTGCTGAAATTCAAATTCAAGCTCTGTTTTTATTGGCCGATTCAAATTCAAGCTCTGTTTTTATTGGCCAATTCAAATTCAAGCTCTGTTTTTATTGGCTGGTCACAAACTCTGTTTTTATTGGCTGGTTAAGGAGGGGTCACTCTGTGTTTTTAGTGTTTTTATCCACCTTATTCTTGGGGGTGTCACTGTAGAAGCGAATGTGCATTGTACTTCCTGTCCGACACCGGAAGTGCCTTTATTCCATAGGCGGAGTATGGATCGCGGGTGTTTTTGAAAGTTATTTTCATTCATTTTATCGGAGCAAACACAGCTTTTGTTTAAACGGAACGTTTACTGAAATGTCCTACCGGGGTTCAGGTACCTGCTGTGCTGTTCGCGGCTGCACCAACAACCGGACCAAGCTAAATCTTTGGCTAAAACAACAGTGTTTTCAACACGGACCCAAAACAAAGAAAGAGTGTTCCTGCATCCTTCTCTATGGCTGTGTCTGCGCGATCAGGTAACATCTGTAATTTCTTTTTATTCAGGGAGGGTTTATTAATGAGAGTTTTGGATGATTTACTGTCTTAAAACGATAGATCTCAGACGCGCCGGTATTTTTAGCCGAGTTAGCTGCTAATAAACCTTAGCCGAGAGGCCGGAGCAAACGCGTTCGCTATTTATGTAGTTTTAAATTATGTCTGCGCGATCAGGTAACATCTTTTTATTCAGGGAGTGTTTATTAATGAGAGTTTTGGAAGATTTACTGTCTTAAAACGATAGATCTCAGACGCGACCGTGACTTTTAGCCGAGTTAGCTGCTAATAAACCTTAGCCGAGAGGCCGGAGCAAACGCGTTCGCTATTTATGTAGTTTTAAATTATGTCTGCGCGATCAGGTAACATCTTTTTATTCAGGGAGGGTTTATTAATGAGAGTTTTGGAAGATTTACTGTCTTAAAACGATAGATCTCAGACGCGACCGTGACTTTTAGCCGAGTTAGCTGCTAATAAACCTTAGCCGAGAGGCCGGAGCAAACGCGTTCGCTATTTATGTATTTTTAAATTATGTCTGCTACATCTGTAATTTCTTTTTATTTGTCCCTCCTCTTTTAACAAAACGAGTGGTGTTCCCACATTTTTAATGAACTAAAACAACAAAGTTTGGACTGTCTTCAACTGTATTACTCGCATGTAAACAAACGGTGTTTCTGGTCAACCGGAAGTCGTGTGCACATTTCGCGCAAAGCGTCATGGGGCGTAGGAATAACGTGGATAAATGCTGATAGAGAAGCAAGGGGACTATAGTTTTTTTCAGAGATTACTTTGGCCCTGTTTACACGGACACTGTGTGGGGGAAACGCAACTTTTGGGTATGTTAATTAGGTTGAAAGTTTTGCGTTGACATGGGCGAATTCTGTGGATACGACTCTCTCCCCCCCACCCCCCGTACTCATGAATTTACTGTAGTTACCATGCTGGGCCTGTAGATGGCGCTGTGATCTTTGGAACCTTCACTACTGCGCATGCGTGCCACTGCTGCCTGAGGTAAACAAAGCACACGAGGCAGCCTGTTTTCCTCTCTGGCTAAAAGTTCAGCTACTACAAGTTGTTGTCAACAAGTTAAAGCTGGAATTTGGATAAGAGTCAACAGATTTGACACCAAGTGGACCGCTTCATCTGCACACCAGTTGCTGACTGGACCGGAACCGAGTCAACATGTCTGACTTTAGTCCGTGAGAATCAGCTGATTTACAGCAGCGCTACAAGGTAAACCATGTTCTTAATAATGTTTCCTTGTGTTTAGTTCGATCACAGAACAACCAACTGAGGTTTTATTTTTATTTTTTTCCTGCGAGGTCGAAGCTGTTCCACGAAGCGGACCGGCGGTTCGGATCTGGGTCCAGTGTCCACCAGGATGAACAACAGAGTCCAGTTCATTAAAGTTCGGTTAACGTGTTTTTAAAAGTGTTCAATTTAATTCTCAGTGTTTGTGACATGAGTTTGTGGTGTTGAATAAATAAATAAATTAAAAATCAACCTGGTGTCTTCATTTTCAACATGCAGCATGTTAGGCATGACGTAACGAGTCCAGATAGCTTCATTTAGCTCAGATAAATGTAAATATCTCCCACGCTAACATAAATACTGTTTATTATTGTTAAACTGTTAATATATAGCACATTTAGTATGTTATAGTGCAGCGTGACACGTGAAATGTCCGACTGCCTCGTTAACAGACAACTGGATCCAGGCAGCTGGCTCTCTTCCAACACAGATGCAGGTAAGGTGTAGAATAATTAAATATGAGAATCAAAATATATTCCATCAGCTATAGTTCAGAAAGTGGTGCGTGTGTCCACTGTCCAGTCCACCGCCATTGTTAAAATGCCGGCTGTCTGCGCGTGCGTGCTGCGTGCATGTGTTCAAACAAAAGCTCCACGGGAGATGTTTACATTATCAACGGGGGGTCAGCGAAAAACTTCCACCTTGAGAGCAGGGTCAGAAAAGTATCGGTGTCATCGAGGGGGGCCAGCAGCGTCGTGTAGGCGATAAGCAAAGTCGCAAAGAGAAAGTAGCGGTTACACTCAAAATACGCGCCGTGTAAACTGGCCCTTTGTCTAACATCAGTCTGTCAGTAGATAGTGACAGAGTGAAGAAATTTCAGTAACACCTGGAGAAGCAAGGGGAATATAATTTTTTTCAGAGATTACTTTGTCTAATATCCGTCTGTCAGGAGATAGTGACAGAGTGAAGAAATATGTTAAAAATATATATTTTTAGAAAACTTACAGACTGCACTACAGAAACTGCAAACTACTGTACACCTTTAAGAACTTTGAGCTTTTAGCTCTGTTGAATTTATGGAGGCATTCCATAAATTCTCAGCTGATAAACCAGTCTTTGACTTATGACTGCAGTTTATCTAGCTGTGAGAGAAAGGAAATAATAGCTCTTACTGTCCATTCCGACTGAAGTGTTCACGGAAGCAAACACTTTTTCTAAAAGTGTTGAGATCGGAAACTCAGTCTCCTGAGTGGTTCGTGGACCAGGAGGAGGAGTGAAAAGTGAGACTTAGAAAGTCAAGGTTAACAGAGAGTCTGTTTAGAAAAATAGAGAGAATTGTTTGGAGAAAGTGTCTAGAACTGAGGACCCAGTTATAAGATTGCTTTTCTGTTATGTACCCTAAGGTTTTTAAATATTTTAAAAACACCAGTCTAAGCTGACTACACCCTCCTGTTTTTTTTCCTTCTGATAATCAAGCTTAATTAGGCAGCACAGGTGTTCACCTGCAGCTCCTGCCTTTATATTTCTCAGGTAGTGCTTTGAGCAGTGTGGAGGCTTGCTAGGAGCAAGTGTGGAGGCTTGCTGGGAGCAAGTGTGGAGGCTTGTTGTGAGCAAGTGTAGAGGCTGGTGTAGAAAAGAACACCAGAAGTCAGCTGAGGTTCGTATGAACATGCTGAAGATACACTTCAGGTAAAGCTGGGTGTGGAATGACAACCATGGTGCTGTGTGGTGTACTGACTCTGGGAGATCTTCACCCTCCCTGCTTGTTGGTGAGTTTGCTCCAGGGGGAGTAGTAGTTGAGCTGTTTGAGCTCTTGAAGTGACTGACTGTTTGCATTAGAGTTCTGTGTGGGTTGAGGCTCCTTAAGGACTGGTTGAATCTTTTGCTTAAACTTAGGAAGTGTGGGCCTGTGCCTGTGAGGCTTAGTTGAGTCTATTATTGGAGACACAGAAGGCAGTGTCTGTACAGTGGTCCATGAAGGGGACAGCTAAGGTTAACAGTGAGAGGAATTTTACCACTTCTCTTTTTCTATTTAGTTGTACTTTTGACTGCGTGAGTGTTGGTAGTCCTGTTTTCACTTTTTGTTTGTTTAGGGACTTTTGGTAAGGTAGACCGTCGCTTGGGGAGACACGACGGCCCCGTATTTGGGGTTGGGTCTGCCTGGATGGCATTTTATTCTTTTTTGGCCAAACTCACCAGTCCACCATTTGTTTGAACTTTTTCTTATATTTTCCTTTGGGCGCTGAGCCAGAAAAAACGCTCTGGACCTGGTGGGAGAAGCCAGGGAGGACCTCGCCAGCTTGGAAGCGCTTACTTTTAGTTTAATAATTTTTTTGGTTAAAACTTCTTCTGTGTCCAATGTCCAATAAATATGTTTTGGCTGTTTCTAGTCGTAACATATTTAATGGGGGCTCGTCCGGGATGACTAATATGAGCTAGTTTGTGTTTGTAGGAGAGAATTAAGGTAGTGGTAAGCTGCGTGTTTTTTGTGTGCACCTGCTGTACTTTGCTTGTTGGACGTCCCACACGGCAGCCAAAACAGAAAACAGCCGCTGGCTAAAACATATGTAGTTCTCTTGTATGATATCTGATAGCCCAAATATTATCAGATTTTTTTGGTGGTGTTTCCACTCATAGTTGAGTTGAATCAGTACAGAAAGCTGCTGATTTATTGAGCGCTCACAGCTGCGCGTCTGTTTGTTGCGTTCAATTGCGGTCCAGATATTTTAATACTATTGTATACAGTGTTTTTGTCCGCTTAAAGCACATAGGTGACAACTGTCTTATGTCTGTGAACATGGAGTTCAATTTAGACAGTTTTGTGGAAGAACCTACAGTTGAGGTTCTGGCTAACTGCACAAAAGAGCAGTTATTGTGTGTGGCAGAACACTTTAAAATTACAGTACCGTAGATAAACACACTAGGAGGGAGGCGATAGAAAATGAATTGGTCGCAGAGTTAGCTCGCATCGGGGTTTTTCCTGCTGAAATTATTGCAGAAAGTCCTGTGAGGACTCTTTCCTCTTATGCTCCAGATAAAGAGGTGCATTTGAATGAACTTGCATTAGAGTTGGAACTGCGTCGGATGAAGGCTGAATCAAAGAAGGAAGAAGCTGCAGCTGCCATAAAAAAAGCTGAGCTTGAAAATGAAGCCGCTGTTAGGGCCACTGAGCTTGCATAACGAACTGCTCTAAGGGAGAAAGAACTTTTATTTGAGCATGAGCAACGAAAATTAGAGATGGACGCACGAAAAATGGAGTTGGATGCTCAAATACGCATGAAGGAGCTAGATCGTGAAGCTAATCCTTCTTATCCACCTGCGCCTAACTTTGATGTGAGTAATAATTTATCATTTGTACCTTCATTCAATGAGAGTGACGTAGACCATTTTTTGGTCCTGTTTGAGAAAAATGCATACACTTTTAAGTGGCCTGATTATGCATGGCCGTTACTGTTACAGTGTAAACTAACGGGAAAAGCTCAGGATGCTTATGCATCTCTTTCGATAGCCGATAGCAGTGATTACGTGAAAGTAAATGAAGCTATCCTGCGGGCTTATGAGTTAGTTCCGGAAGCATACAGACAAAAGTTCTGGAAGTAAAAAAAACTTGAGAGTCAGACTTACACTGACTATATGAGAGAGAAAGAAATCCTCCTTAATCGATGGTGCGCGGCTAGTTCTGTAACTAATTTTGAACAGTTTAAAGCTGCACTGACATCATGTTGTAACTATGCATCATTTTGCACTACATATATATGTATATATATATATATA
>JBBPBX010079643.1:0-16344 GCA_038048925.1 Garcialebias charrua
TGCATCCCAAGACCCGTCTTTCCAAAAATGTTCCGCCGTCCATCAATGTACCAATGATGGGAGACCTCTGTCAGCAGAAGTCATTTAAATTATTGTACAGAATATTTTCTTGAAATGCTTACAGACAAACTTGTCTTGCAGGTTGTTCCTCGTTGTCCGCACTGTCCGGATATTCCTCTGGCAATAATGAAACCTGACATCGTCTTTTTTGGAGAGAATCTTCCAGAAATGTTCCACAGAGCCATGAAGGAGGACAAGGACGAGGTGGACCTCTTGATTGTTATTGGTTCCTCGCTCAAAGTCCGACCGGTTGCCCTGATCCCAAGTACGTTTTGTTCATCTTATGTACATGAACTCAGAATGTTTTTATCATCAAGTTACACCTAAGACAGGTCTCTAGACACTGAATCGTAGTGAAGTGCAGCGTAGGGTGAAAAATTACTTCATAAAACAGCCAGAGTTCCTTTTGTACTTTGTAAGTATCCTGTTAGTACCAAGTACCCTGTAGATGCCTGGCATGCATCCCCTTAGGGATTACCCTGTACAAACCACCTTGTAAATAGATAAATGGATCATACGATCATCCATCCATCCATGATCTTTACCCGCTTCTTCCTTTTCGGGTCACGATGGTCAGTTGTGCACATGTCCAGCAGTCACTGTGCGAGAGGCGGGGACAACCTGGACATGTCTCGAGTCCATCACAGGGACACATAGAGAGACGAACAACCATTCTCTCTCACACCTAGAGACAGTTTAGAGTTACCTGTCAGTCTAACGTGCATGTTTTTCGTCTGTGGGAGGAAACTGGAGTACCCGGAGAAAACCCACGCATGCACGGAGAGAACATGCAAACTCCACCCAGAAAGGTCTCCAGCCGGGATTCGATCCGGCAACCTTCTCGCCGAGAGGCAACAGGTCTACCAACTGAGCCACCGTGCCGTCTCTGCCGAGACAGAGGCCTCAACAGGGGGAGGAGGCATTAAACCCCCTCTACTTCTTCCTCGGTGGGAGGACTGAGTTACGTACAGGGAGTTGTGGCGGGCAGCCGGACGTCAGCTGCTGCCTTGCTGCGGTTTGATTCCGATGTTCGGGTATAGGCCGCCCCTCCGTGGACCTCCTTACACTTTCCTTGCGGGTGAACCCCGTCCTGTCCACGGGGAGGACTGCGGGGACCGAGCCATTAGGAGTAGAGGTGGAGAGGGACGCTGGAGGTGCGTTCCGTCAGCCATACCTGGACGAAGAGTCGGACTGGTGCGCCTCAGTGAGCCAGCCCTCGTGGAGAGACCCCCCCCTTGGCGAGGAGCGTGAGGATCTAGCAGTTGCGTCCGGTTGGCAGAGTCTCGCTCTGTCAAGTGTTAACGGTCCTTCCACAGGTTCACGGAAACCTTGTTCCGACTTTTACTTCCTCTAGATAGTCAAAGTTGTTCATCTTCTCGGCGTTCGCACGGGGCCGATCCGAGGACCTCACTAAACCGTCCAGTTGGTGGTAGTGACCGGTGGTGAAAATGTTTCATCAGTGTGCCATGTCTTCATGCTGGAAATATCTTTTACTGTGAATATTCATACAAGTATCTGGAATGCGATTGAGAAGTTTTTACAACTGGACCCAGTAAAACGGGTCCTGCAGTTTTGTATCCAGGACATAACGAGACTCCGGTTTTCTTCCTCAGATTCCATTCCTCATGAAGTGCCTCAGATTCTGATCAACAGGGAACCGCTGCCTCATCTGAACTTTGACGTGGAGCTTCTTGGGGACTGTGATGGCATCATCAACGAGCTCTGCCATCGGATGGGTGGAGACTTTGAGCAGCTCTGCTTCAACATTTCGAGACTCTCTGAGCTCACGGAGAAGCCCCCTCGGTTACCGGAACCAACGCCAAGCGCGGCCTTGATTTCTTCGAGCGACGCGGCGGCTCAGGATGAGCCAGCGCAGCCTCGTACGGACTCTATAAACAAGCCTGCGGAGGAGACCAGAGGTCTGAATGTCACAGAGACTGCTGAGGAAAACGTCACGCCTTTAGAGCCTAGTTCAAATCCACATTGTCCACCTGAGGACACCGCCGCGTCTCCAAAGCTACCGAAAGGGGACGTCTCAAAAGACAATTCAGCTGACGTGAAGAGCCAAAACACCAGCCTTGATTATTGTAAACGGTACTGGATGAGTCGAGTCAACAGAAGTCCGATAAGCAAACGCCTTGAGGGTAAGTTTTAGTACGTTAATGCTAGGCCTGTCGCTATAATCAATTAATCGCATGATAAATGAAAAGTATCAACCTCATTTTAATTTATTGGCTTTATCGTTTCTTCGTGTCTCAACTCCGGTGCTCTTCACCGACCTCTCCCTTTCTCTTTTCTCTTTAAAATCCGCTTTAATTGTCCAAAATCACATTTTTGGATTGTTAAATGCAGCTAAGTTGAGAGAAGCTAAGCTAACAGGCCGACCTCAGGAAAAAAAAGCTGCCGTCTTGTCGAAGCTCCAAAATTCACGGTTGAAACTCGTGCCTTCATCTAAAATGTTTTTCTCTGCAAAAAGAAGCTGAGAACTTGTTTACGGTTTTTTATTTTATTTTATTAAAAGCTTTGTGTGAAAAATGTAATGCTAAAAGAGCTCAACCCACACCGAGCGTCGGCCATATTGAGAACGGAAAAAAAAAACGGAGACGTCATGAGAGCCCACGTCACATCAAAGGGGCTGCCCTCCCATTTTTAGTAGACACTGCTCGCTCCCTCACTATCCATCCTTCAGTTCAGTCTTTTACTGCCATCTGGTGGGCAAAAAATGTACTACACTCAAAATAAATTAAAAGATTCTTTTTAAATTTGATAATTGCTAATTGTCAAATTTCAAACATTATCGATTATTGTAATAATTTAATTGCCCAGCAAAATTTATCGTGACAAGCCTAGTTAACATGGACAAAGAGGACATGTCTGTAAAAACCCAACAAAAAATGTTCTTTGTTTTTCTCAGCGGGTCAGTACTTGTTCCAGTCACCCAATCGTTACATCTTCCACGGAGCGGAGGTCTATTCAGACTCCGAAGACGAGACGTCGAGTTCCTGTAGCAGCGACAGCGACGGGTCGGAGTGCAGTCCAGAGGAGGTAGAAGACGACAGCGAGCCAGAGGACGCAGCGGAGGACGGGGAGACGTGCCTCAAAGACTCTTTACAACGCACTCTGTCCAACGAGGCGACGTCCAGCCTGCAGAAAGACAGTACTTCTGAAAAGGCTCTGAGCGCAATGGATGTCCAAGTGTAAAAACCTGACGGAGCAGTAATTCTTCATTTCTACAGATAATTATGTTTCATATGTTTTTTTTGACTCATCATACTGTTATTTTCATAAAGTTCTATGGTGTGACGCCTTCATGTCTTTGCAGCAGGTCTTCGTATTCATTTTTTTACTGCGTACGTTCACTGCTCGATAACGGTTGTTTCTCACTGGGCGGCGACTGTTGCAGACTCGAGTCGGGCAACCACGTTTTGGAAAATCTCAGCTTAATTGCTAGCTGGTGGTGTAACGTCCACACAGGAACGGCGTTTCATGGATACACACTTTTTTTAAAAAATCGTTCCGGCCTTGTATGTCCACAGAAACAACATTCCAGTAGACCCTAAACTTTATTTTAAAACCAGTTTCTAGAGTGAGAAAATCGACCACCACATTTGTGTTCTCGTGTGAACAGCCTAAACGCAACTTTTTAAAATCAATAGTGTCACAGTTCCACCTTTAACCTCACCTACAACCCCAAAGAAAGTTGTTGATGCTAGTTGCTCGACTACAGCAAAACCTTCGTCTTCTGGTTGATTCCAATGAGCCGACGAGGCTGATGAAGTCTTAAAGAGCAAAAACCTCTTCTGAATGTTTCTAAATTGTTCTGTCCAGACACATTTTTTGTCCGTGTGTTTTTTCGGAACGTAATTCGCACTTAACATATTTTTGTGCTATTTCAACAGTTCATGAATGAGAGCATTCAGCTCATTCAGGACGTTTCTGTTCAGACTTGCTATTTGTACAAATTTTTACTTTCTGCTTTGTCGGACATGTTTTTTCCCAGGAAATTGTTTTGTTTATCACATCAACTAATTTAAAGCCATGATTTTAATTTTTAGAATTTTATTAAACTAAACGTATCGAGGGGGGGGAAAAACAGTTTACATCAAGTTTACGAAGAATAAAAAAATGGAAAAGCACTTGAATATTTTACCAGGTAGCTCCTCTGGATCGGGGGTGGGCAGCATTTTTTTCCCCAGAGGCCCAACTCAAGATATTAAAATAATTGAAGGGCCGCACAGAGAATTGGAGAATACATTTATTCTAGGACAAATAATCTGGAGGCTTCTTCCTGTGGCATACGTAGCATGCTCAATTAGGAACACAAGACACTCTGTAAACTGGCTCTTGGGACTAGCTTGGCTTAAATATGCGCAAAAAAAAAATAATTGTATTTGTTATTTGGAGTCTTTAAAGGTCCACCGACATGATTTTTTTACTACTCATAAAATTGCTCAAAATATATATATTTTATCATTTAAATATGTTCCTTTATGCAAACAAAATGATAAATCACTTTAATTTTGCTTTAAAAGTGATTTTGAACTTCAAGCCGTGTTTAATCATGGGAAATCTGATTACACCCGAACGCACCATCTGTGATGTCACACCGGGCAGAGCTCTGGGCTTGTCACAGTGCGCAGGTATGAGCAGCTCGACATGAAGGTAAGTCTGATACAGCATCAGACCTAAATTAGATCCTGTTGTTTCTTGTTCCATCACCCAAACTATTTTCTGCTTCCCAAACTGAAGACAAATAGCTCAAATCTTCACATAGATTGCTAAATTCGTCGGGTTTTAAATGGTCCGCTATTAAAGAGACCAGAGCCCTCTGCCCAGTGTTGCGTCACAGATGGTGCAATATATGTGCTCTCTGACATACATCAAGTATCGTAAATATCAGCAGGTTTGATCGGAAAATCTGATATGTAAATAATGCTGGTATCTAATCGGCCCCATTCCTAGTATATAACAAGTGCATTTGGAGTATAAAGAAAAGTATACTAGTGGTATACTTTAAGTATACTTCAATAAACTAAAATATGGACTAGAAGTACACAATAAGTACATTGGAAGTCTAATAAAAAGTGTACTACTAGTATACTTTAAGTATACTTCAATAAACTAAAATATGAACTTGAAGTACACAATAAGTACATTGGAAGTCTAATAAAAAGTGTACTAGTATACTTAAAGTATACTTTTTAGAAACTAGAATTGTCCCAATTTAGTACGATGAAGTATACTTATAGTACTGCAAGTACACATTGAGAAGTATACTTTATATACTTATACTCGTACTCAAGTATACTAGATAAAGTATACTTCAAGTATACTTTTTGCTAAGGGGACTGTTCAGTGAATTTGTAGACATATACGGTAAGTGAACTTTGAACTGGATTTGAAGAAGTTTATGTTTATTAAATTTGTTCTTTTTTTTACAAAAGAAACAATACAAGACAATCCCATAAATGATAACGTACAAAATATTAAAAAAATGAAAGGTAGCAGAAAGAAGAATAAATCTTATATCTGCCCCTTAAACAATCAGATTAAACAATAATCTTCCTCCAACAGATGAACCAGTAGCCAGTGCAGGGAGGCCAAGACTGGTGTAATGTGCTCTCTTTTGCCTGTACTGGTTAAAAATCGAGCTGCTGTGTTCTGGACCAGTTGTAAATGTGCAATGGTGGTCTGACTGCCAAACAGGAGCAAATTGCAGTAATCAAGCCTAGATGAAATAAATGTGTGAATCACTGTCTCCAGGTTATTTTTGGATAATGGGCTTCAGCTTAGACAGTCTCCTCAACTGGAACAAACAGGATTTAACAATGATGTTTACATGACTGTTGAGTTTCATGGAAGGGTCCATTATCACTCCCAGATTTGTGACCTTTTGTTTTTCAGACAGGGCTAGAGCAGAAAGGTCGATGCAGTGGTTTGTGATCGTGTCGTTGGGAGGGAACAACATGGCTTCAGACTTATTTTCATTGAAACGTAAGAAATTTAAAGCCATCCAATCCCTGATGTCAGCCAGGCAGTCGAGCAAAGGTTGAATAGAGCCTGTACTAGCACCAAGTGGCAATAGGTATAAAGAGAAGATCCAGGATGGACCCCTGCGGAACCCCCCATTTAAATGCAGCCACTGCAGAACTAAAATCTTTTATGGAAACACAAAAGGATCTGTCAGAGAGGTAGGATATGAATCAATTGAGGGCTGACCCTGTGATGCCCACCCACTGCTCCAACCTAGCAATGAGGATCTTGTGGTCGATGGTGTCAAAAGCGGATGTAAGGTCCAATAGGACAAGCAGCACAGAGTCACCAGTGTCTGTGGATAAGAAGATGTCATTAAAAACCTTCAGTAGGACAGTTTCAGTGCTGTGGAGAGGTTTGAAGCCGGATTGGAATAACTCAAGGATAGCGTGATCCTCCAGGAAGCACTTCAACTGGGACTCAACTATTTTTTCCAGAAGTTTAGAAACAAATGAGTCTGGAAACAGGCCTGAAGTTGGATACAACCGAGGGGTCAAGGTTTGTCAGATGTCTGTGGTGGCCATTTTTGATTTAACTGGCTCAATTTCAATTCAGTTTTTCTATAGCTTCAATTCACAACAGAAGTCATCTGAACAGAAACGTTCATATAAAAAAAATAATAATTTAACATTACATTATCTGAGGAGCAGACTGCTTTGAGTTTAACTCCATCACAGAACTCTCATCTTGAACAAGCAGGAAGGCGACAGTGGAAAGGAAAAACTTCCTCATGAGGAAGAAACCTTTAGCAGAACCAGGCTCAGGACAAGCGGCCATCTGCTTCGACCAGCTGGGTTTGGTAGGAATAGATACACAATGGCAGGTCAAGAATCACATGTTAAGATAGAAATAGTATCAAATGTGGACAGAAACTGGAAGTTGGTTCCACATGAGAGGAGCCTGAGAACTGAACGATCTTCCTCCCATTCTGCTGCTGTAAACTCTAGGAACCACAAGTAAACCTGCAGTCTGAGCGTGAAATGCTCTGTTAGGAAAATATGGAACAATAAGATCTGAGCTATTGTTGAGGGCTTTGTAGGTTGGAATTAAAATTCTGAATTAAATTGTAATTTTAACAGGGAGCCAATGGAGAGAAGCTAAAACTGGAGAGATGATCTCTCCTATAACTCCAGTTAAGACTCTGGCAGCAGCATTTTGGATCAACTTGTGACCAGAAGGTGGCGCTCTTGCTCCTTTAAGTTATACACCAGAAAAGACTTTTGAAAATTTACAATATTTACACAATTTCATTAAAAACAATTATTTCTTTAAAACCAAGGTTTCCAGTCCACAACCCAGTCCCTGTAAAGCAGTTCCTTCCTTAAAAACAAGGATTCAAGTCCACAACTTGGTCCTTGTCAAACAGTTCTTTCCTTAAAATCAAGGATTCAAGTCCACCACTCGGTCCCTGACAAGAAAGGAAGACTAAAAAAAGAAGAAAAAAACACTTTAAACCATAGACCCAGTTGTTGCCATCTTCCAGTTCCATGCCCCTTTCAACGGAGTCAGAGAAGCCATGCTCTGCCCACACAACCTGCCCATCCAGTTCAGGTCTTGTTGAAAGTGGCCCAAACACACTGGAAAGACAAGACAAGACAGAAGAGCGTCCACAGCGCTGCAGCGCCAAGCAGTAAAATCAGGTGCCTGAAACAGAAAACCCATTATTGTGGATTCAGAAAAATAATTAAAATATAAATTGCAGGTACTTACCCAGAGGTGGAGACACAGCCAACCTGGGAGGAAGCAGGTCAGCAGGCGAGGGCCTAATCGCACGCCACAACAATCCCCACCCAGCCGGCAATGCCAGCAGAGCAACGCTGCAGAAATGGACAGGTGTGACACCCACAAACCCAACCATGATCCCAGTCATTAATTCAAGAAGCTGGCACTTACGATCTCAGACGAGCAGACCAAGAGCACCAGCAGGATGAAGCAGCCAACTGGAGCAGCAGGGAGGGAAACAAGACACATGCACCCCACCTGCCCAGCTATAAGGGAGTCTGCCCCACCCACTAATCAATGGTGCTCATCTAGTTGCACCAGGTGCTCAGAGTAGAAGGGAGGGAGAAGTGGAACACCATCTCACCACAAACTGAAGACTTTTTAAAGAAGTACTTGAACACCCAGAAAACAAACATTCCAGTCTAGATGTGACAAACGCATGAACCAGTTTTTCGGCATCATTTTTAGATAAGATGTCTCTGATTTGAGCGATTAGTGGCGGCCGGTTTCAAATGATTCTTTTTTTTTTTAAGGCTCCAAAAGTTACCGGCTGTGAATGTACAGCCAATTATTATTTCCTGAACGTTTCAGTAAAAAAACCATCCTATGATTCATAAAATATTTTGGTAAGTGACGGTTAGAGTTTCTCCAGTAAAGCGTTTGCCGGTGTTACACCAAATTCTGTGACATATCAAATTCTGTGATCCCAGGGGGCGACAGCATACATTCCTATGTACGTCTTGAGTGGAAGTGAGAAGAAGAGTATTTAGGTAAACTACGTAGCTCCGCGTAGCTCTAATAAACAGTAGCCGGAATGGAAATGGTACACTTCCCGAATTTTGTTTCAGTCGCATTGACGGGAAAAATATAATGGTAGGGGTTATAATGGCGACGCTGAACACAGTTAGACGGACCATCGCATTCAATTGCTGTTGTTTAAACATTTAAACCCAAAATAGCCGTTTAATAAATCTGTAAATGATTAATAAATGTTTCCAAGGGCTTTGATGGTAGGGAGATTGGGTTCAAAACTTGCTTATCATTAACTTTACTAAATGTATTTTATATTCTTTTGTATTTTATATTCTTTATTTATTTTATATTTCAATTTGTTACTGCTGATGTTTGAACTGTGTTTGTTTGTTTTTACACAATCTCTGTAATAATAATAATAATAATAATAATAATAATAATAATAATAATAATCATTTTATTTAAAAGCGCCTTTCAGGACACCCAAGGACACTTAACAAACCAATACAGTGTAATACAGATCAAACATTATCAGCGACAAATTGAAATATAAAATACATAAAGATTATAAAATGCAAAATAATAAAAATACATTTAGTAAAGTTAATGATAAGCTAGTCTAAAGAGATGTGTTTTCAGGGCAGTCTTGAACAGAGAAAGGGAGGTGGTGTTTCGAAGGTCTGGCGGTAGAGCGTTCCAGAGGTGAGGGGCAGAGCAGGTGAAGGCCCTGCTCCCCATGGTGGAGAGGCGGGCAGAGGGTACATGGAGATGTAGCGAAGAGGAGGATCTGAGAGAGCGTGATGGGATGGAGATTTGTAGGAGGTCAGATAGATAAGGAGGGGCAAGGTTGTGGATAGCTTTGAACGTGAGGAGTAGAATTTTGAAGATGATGCGTGATTTAACCGGGAGCCAGTGGAGCTGCTGCAGGACAGGAGTGATGTGGTTATAGTAGGAGGTTTGAGTGATGACACGGGCAGCTGAGCTGTGTGATATGTTTCTTGCTGTGAAGTTTCCTTGGGTGTCCTGAAAGGCGCTTTTAAATAAAATTATTACTTTTATTATATAAAACGGCTTCTAATATTCTAATGCCTTCTTTTAATACCCTAACCTTACTGCAATTTCCCATAAATATGATCACAGTTCATTACAACTACGTTTTCGAGTTCTGCCACCTTCTCGCTACAATCTGGGGGCATTTAACATAACATGGGACCCTCAAATAGCCAGTATCACAGAGGTCACAGAATATGATACCCATCATAATCAGTGACCCTACTGTGATTTCACATGTGCAAAAATAAATATTACCAAATGAAAAATGTGACAATGCCCTTGTCATTACAGTCATTGTCCACCAGGGGGCACATCACACAATGTGGCACCAAAAAAAGAAAGAGGGAAAATAAAATGCCTACAACCTTTATATTTGCAGTTAAAATTGAAAACAAGTGTTACTGTAATGTTGTAAAAGATATATCAAACAATATGATTAAAGGTGTACAACTTAAAAAGTAAAAATTTCAAGAAAACATATAAAATATCATCAGCAAGCCTTCCACACTCCTTACCTCAATAGGCCGAAAAGTGGCTTGGCAACAGCAGAGAATCTAGGTACAAAGTGCTGATAGTAATTCACCATTCCTAAAAAGGATCTCAATCGTTTCTCTCTTCTCTCTTCTCTTCTCTTCTCTCTTCTCTCTTCTCTCTTCTCTCTTCTCTTCTCTTCTCTGGTCATCTCTTCTCTTCTCTCTTCTCTCTTCTCTTCTCTCTTCTCTTCTCTTCTCTTCTCTCTTCTCTCTTCTCTTCTCTTCTCTCTTCTCTTCTCTTCTCTGGTCGTCTCTTCTCTTCTCTGGTCGTCTCTTCTCTCTTCTCTTCTCTCTTCTCTTCGTTTCTGGGAAGGAGTGACACCATCAGCTTCCATGAGGTCGGCACTTGTCAATTTTGTGATGCTCTCGACCTTACTGGGATCTGTCGACACACCTGACTCGTCCACTATGTGGCCGAGGAACTTTACTGACCTCCTCAGGAAAAAGCACTTTTTGGGGGCAAGCTTCAAGTTGTGGCTACGCAGCCTGTCAAACACCATTTTTAGACGGTACAAAGCGGTCTCTTCATCAGGGGCAAACACCAGTAAATCATCCAAATAGCACAACAAACTCAAATAGTTCTGGTCCCCAAAAATGCTTGTCATCATCCGCATAAAGCTTGCAGGACTGTTGCAGAGGCCCTGCGGCAACCTGTTGTACTCATAGAGGCCCATGGGTGTAGTAAAGGCAGAGTACTTCTTGTCATCCTCATGAAGTGGCATGTTATAAAAACCTGACGTTAAATCCATTGTGCTAAACAGACAGTTACCTCCAAGTGCTGCCAAGCAGTCTGCCTGATGAGGAAGAGGATGAGCATCTTTGAAAGTCTTTTTGTTCAACCAGCGAAAATCTGTACAGATGCGAAGATCACCATTCTTCTTCCACACAAGAACCAATGGTGAAGCATATTCACTGGTTGACTTCCTGATAATCTCTTTCTCCTCCATTTCACTCAAAACCTGCCGCAGCTTCTGATACTGGCTTGGTGGTACTCGCCTGTAAGGCAGTCTGAAAGGTTTGTTATCCGAAAGATGTATACGATGCACAAAACCCTTTGCTTCACCACAATCAAGATGATGTCGTGAGAAAATGTCCTCATACTCCAAAACAAGGTCAGCCATCTTTTCCTTACACCTTTCAGATGTCTCACAAGACTCGATGTCAACATCAGTGAGCCCAATTAACCGGAGCTTATCACTCACAGAAGTTGCAACAAGGGAAGATGGTGCTGCAGACTGACAACAACTGGACAGAGAGACTGCTGTTTGCTCACACACATCTAGGTCTTCAAGCGCTGTGCAGGTATAAATGTCAGCCAGCTTTGCATTGCGTCTCAACAACACAGGCCTGTCAGAAGTATTAATCAGTTTCAGTGGAATCCACCTGTCCCCCCACAAAGGAGTTATGATCTTTGCAACTAAAACACCTCTGGGAGCTGAGCGAGAAGTAATGAGTTATGTCATCACTGTACTGCCTGTGGAAATAGCAACATTCTTAGGCAGTTTACCCCAGATCAGGTACTCGCAACCTGGTTCAAGACACACAGCCGAATTACATTAGACTGCCAACTTTATCAGGAACGTCTGTGCCTCTCCATGGGCTCAGTCCAGAAAGCATAGACAGAAAACTTTCAGTTTCAGGGTCCTTCTCTGGACAGGGACTGGATATGGTTTTCCAATATGGCTCACATAACTTGGACTGATGCAAAATGTGTTTTATGACATTTGACCCCAGTATTAATTCATCATGTTGACCTGGAACAACCAGTGTGGGAACCATCATCTTGCAGCCATACACCTCCATCTCAACATCAACAACACATTTGGGCTTTACACGCAGACCACCACAACCCACAAGGGTCACGTTTGTGTTGGCTTGACTTTCTTTGTTTATCAGACCTGCCCGTTGTAGTTTTACTTCGGCTGCTTCATTAATGCTGCAGGCCATAGATCCGCTGTCCAACATACCACCTAGCTTCAGTAACCCACCAACCACAACTGGGGTGTAGAAAAGACTCTCACTGCTACTGACTTTGTGAATATTCTGAAAAACAACTTCAGAGTCCTTACAGTTGTCATTCACATTTGTATAAATAGACTCTGCATCAGAAACATCTACATTTTGGGAGTTTAAGCTGAGACCTGTACTGCCCCCCTCCAAATACAGGTCCGCTAGTTTCCCTGTGACTGGGTGTTGGAAGCGTTATTAGCTGGACAGGACATTCTAACATGACCAGGAGCAAGACAAGCAAAACAAAGTTTTTCAGACAGGCAGTGAGACATGGTGGTGTGACTCTTATCACTGCAGACCCTACATGCAGCCTCCTTGGGACGCCTGCTACGTGTTGACTGTTGAAACCTTCTCCCTGTCTCAGGTAGTCCATCATGCTGCTGCATTCTTTCCATCATGTTTTGGAACATTTCAACCATCTGACTGAGCAGTTCGTTCTCCGACTGCTGAAGGTTTTGTGACACTGCTGGTGTGGAAATGCAGGCAGAAGAGCAGCCAGGAACACCTTTAACAGGATGACAGACTGGGTAAGTGGGATTGCTCACAGGATTCTGGGCTTGAGATGAGACATTTGACACATTTTGGACAAAGTGTTTCTCAGGTGTTGCAGTGACTGCTGAAGATATACTGGACTGTTCAGAGGATATGGCAGCAGTCTGGCTCTTCAATTGGGCAGTGCTAACAGCTCTGTTGCTAGCCCTCAACTCTCTCTGGTAATCATCGATTCTCAGCTGAACCTCACGAGTGGTCCACTCATGGATGGGCTTACACTTCAGAGTGTAGGATAACTCAGGGTCAGGGCAATATTTTACAAACATGACAGCCACTTCATCATATAGGGTTTCTGTTGTCTTTCCTTGTCTTTGTAGGCCCTCGAGAGCCAGCTCAGCAGCTTTATTGAGCCTAATCCAGTAATCCACTGGGTTTTCTCTTGATCTGGGAAGTGTTGCGTAAAAATCAGCAAGAGGGAGACATGAAGAAGCATCACTAAAATAGTGCAGGAGGACACTGTAGATCAGCTCAGTCTTTTCTGTTACGTCGAGGCCTGGATCACTACGCATAGAAATCCGTACAACATCTCTGGCTTTACCCATAAGATGGCTTACAATCTCATCAGCCTGTTCTTGTACAGAGATGTTCTGCTTTTTGAGGTAAGTTTTAACCATTTCAATCCACTCCTGAATTGAACATTTGTCAGTACCATCACCTCTGTAAGACTGAAGTTCCTTATTTGGTTTGATATGGACTGTTACATTTGGAGTGTCATGTCTACTTGAACCACTCAGGTCAGTAGAACCAGTCTGATGGCAACCAGTCATATTTACAACACCAGTAGACATCAGTTTTGTCACAATAGATTCACCAATCTGGGCTCCTAATTGCCCTACAATTTCAGTGAGACTGTTAACATCAATATTACTGTTAGGTGTAGAAGCAGGGGGGCCCTCGTTCACATTCATAGCAAAAGCGGTACAACCTGGGGTCTGACTTAGATTCACAGAACCTCCTACTACAGTGGCTTGATCTATGTTACTTTTACTGGCAAGAGAACTAAGCCATGCACCCCTACCCTTAGGTAACATAGGTGTATTAAAGGGATCCATAAAAAAAACTTTCAAAATATCAATGTACTTGCGTTGTGTTTTAACTTCAAATGACCAGTTTACTATTAAAACTAGAGGTAAAGCTTTCAATTTTCCTGTCCTTTATATGACCAACCACACAGGAAAATTGGGAGCGCAGAACAGGAGAACAGCACAGCATCCACGGCGACTTGCATCAAGCAGGTCTGAAGATCCTGAAGGTCACGGCACCAGTGTGACGATGCTTGATTTTGGACACACGACAGCACGTCAAAATACTGTTTCTCCAATGTTTATTGGTTCTCCTGCAGAAGACAATAAAATAAACACATCACTTTGTCTTCTGTTTTCTGCACTTCTGGCTCCTTCACAGAGCTTCTCCAGCAAAGTGAGCCTCACAATATAACAGTTATATTTCATTCAGGAGGTTTACAAAGCAGAAAAGTAATATTTTTCTTTTAGAGTAACAAAACATAACATTTTCTAAATATATAATTAAAAACAGTGCAATAAAAGAACAACAGCGCCATCTACTGGGCAGTCTAGAACAACAAAAAGACAACATTCAGTCATTACATGAACAAAAACAACAATTTCACATACCTGCAGAAGACAATAAAATAAACACATCACTTTGTCTTCTGTTTTCTGCACTTCTGGCTCCTACATGTGCAAAAATAAATGTTACCAAATGAAAAACGTGACAACACCCTTGCTATTACAGTCATTGTCCACCAGGGGGCACATCACACAATGTGGCACCAAAAAGAAAAGAGAGGGAAAATAAAATGCCTACAACCTTTATATTTGTGGTTAAAATTGAAAATAAGTGTTACTGTAATGTTTTAAAAGATATATCAAACAATATGATTAAAAGTGTACAACTTTAAAAGTAAAAATTTCAAGAAACATATAAAATATCATCAGAGAGCCTTCCACACTCCTTACCTTCACAGAGCTTCTCCAGCAAAGTGAGGGAAAGGAAACACGGGAGGAGCCAAGTGCACACATCATTTCCTCCTTGATACATTTCAAAATAAAAGACCTCAATAAAATAAAATTCACAAACATGAATACAGTGGAGTAACTGATTATCTTAGAGTATATTTTTAACTCCGTTACACATGCGTCTCGGAGCGGCGCATCCAGGCGGACCGGAGCGGAGCGGAGGTAGTGTAAACTGGACTTGAAACGTTCAGCTGCGACCTGCGGAGCGGAACCGGAACGCATGTAGTGTAAATTTGGCGTTAGTAAGTGCTTTTACATATGTCCGACACTTACTAACATCAAGTCCTGAGATCACCAAGTTGTCTTGCTTTGTGTATTGTTCTAAGTCATCTATTTTTCGTTCCAGTTCAGCTATTTTATTGTCTTTGCTAATTATCAGTTCTTTCAGTTGTCTTAACCAGACCGGCCTGGGAATCTATTTTTGCTGATAATTTTGCTAGTTCTTCACCCATAAAGTTGAGTGATTGTTTAAAGTCTTGCATTTCTGCTGAGTTGTTTCCCTCCGACTCTGGTGACTTTTGTCCTCTATTTCTCGTCATACTTACAGAGTTTGTAATCTAGTGGTAGCAGGTCTCTGGTTGATGGTTTGTTTGCTGAACCACGTGGCCCTTCCACGAGGCTCACAGGCCTAACGATGGTGGCTGTGGCCCAGCACCCAGATCAGCAGTTATCAGATCAGAACTCACGGTTTCAGCAGCCTGCAGCAATCAGATCTGTTATCCGAAGAGGTTTGCTAACTAGCCCGGCTTAGACGGCGGTCCTCCGGTTCACGCACGGTACTCGGCCTCCTCCGGTCGCAGCAGCTCCGATGTTAGCCCAGTTAGCATAGCACGTAGCTCCAAGTGCAGCTCTGATGCTAGCCCAGCTCCAGACGATGGCCCTCCGGTTTGCGCACGGCGCTCGGCCCAGCTCGAAGCTCCTGGCGGCGGTCTTCCGGTTTGCGCACGGCGTTCGACCCAACTCGAAGCTCCAGACGGCGGTCCTCCGGTTTGCGCACGGCACTCGGCCTAGCTCGAAGCTCCAGGCGGCGGTCCTCCGGTTTGCGCACGGCGCTCGGCCTCC
The DNA here is from genome assembly GCA_038048925.1 of Garcialebias charrua. Taxonomy (NCBI): domain Eukaryota; kingdom Metazoa; phylum Chordata; class Actinopteri; order Cyprinodontiformes; family Rivulidae; genus Garcialebias; species Garcialebias charrua. Next base: position 15,818 of record JBBPBX010079643.1, read on the forward strand.
TCCGGTCATAGCAGCTCGGATGTTAGCTCAGTTAGCATAGCACGTAGCTCCGATGCTAGCCCAGCTCGTAGCTCCCGACAGCGGTACACCAGTACTTGCACGGCGCTCAGCCTCCTTCGGTCGCAACAGCTCCGAGGTCTGCACACGATACCTGTCGACGGCTTTTCAGTCCGTGCGGCATTCAGCCCTCTCTGGTTGCAGTAGCTCCGAGGTCGGCTAGCCAGCTTAGCCTGTGGCTCGAGACGCAAGCTCACAGTTAATAATAATAATAATAATAATGAATTCAATTTATAACGCACTTTTCATTAGTGAAAATCTCAAAGTGCTACACACATTGAATGCTACACACATTCATACACCGGTAGCGGCAGACTACCATGCAAGGTGCTTTCCAGTCCTACCGGGAGCAACTCGGGGTTAAGTGTCTTGCCCAAGGACACAACGACACATGGTGTGGGGAACCGGGATTCGAACCGCCAACCTTCCGATCGGGGGACGACTGCCATTACCACTACGCCACGGCCGCC
>JBBPBX010079644.1:0-10111 GCA_038048925.1 Garcialebias charrua
GTCGGCAGATGCTGTTTCAAGACTAATATGATCTAACAGGAGATTTTTATACTGATTAATGCTAAGATTTTTTTTATTTTTCCAATTTACGAGTATGGTTTTCTTTGCGATGCATAAGGCAGTGAAAAGCATATAGGATGTATTTTTTTCTAGTATAACATCTTCAAAGATACCCAATAAGCAAACAGATGGAGAGAGTGGGATATTAAATTTCAAACATTTAGACAAGTCTTCACATACCTGTACCCAGAACCTCTGAACGGGTGGACAGAACCAGAGTGCGTGAATATAATCATCAGGTATATTACTTATGCACTGTGAGCAGTTGTTAGATGGTGTAAAGCCCATCTTAAACATCCGCTGACCTGTATAATGTACTCTATAGAGAACCTTATATTGTATTAATTGTAAATTGGAGATTCTAGTCAATTTAAAAGTATTTGAACATACTTGAGACCAAATTTTTTGTTCAAAGTTGATTGATAAATCTGACTCCCATTTTTCAACAGGTAGTGCTATCGAGTCATCGATTCTAAACAATTTTTTATATATTTTAGATAATAATTTGGGTGGTTGAAAATTAATAAACTCTAACACACATGTTGGTGTTTCCAACAATGTTTTATTAAGCTTAAATTTATTTTTTACAATTGACTTAATTTGTTGGTATTGTAGGAAATATTTATTATCAATGTCATATTGTATTATTAATTTATTAAATGGAATAAAGTCTATACCCTCAAATATGTGTTCCAGACATTCAATACCTTTCATTCTCCAACCTGTGAAATTTAACATATTATTTTCTTGTTGAATGTCAGGATTGTTCCAGAGAGGTGTATGTCTACATGGGAATAGTGAAGACTTTGTCATTTTCAGATACTCCCACCATGCTGTCAGAGATGAGCTAATATTGATGCTCTTAAAGCAGACATGTCTTTTTAAATCTGTACTGATAAAAGGTAGATCTGAAATCCTAATATTATTACATAAAGTTTGTTCTATATCTATCCAAGTTTCATCTAGTGCTTTCGGTTTTAACCACTTTGATATATATTGTAACCTGTTGGCTAAATAGTAGTAATAAAAGTTTGGAAGTTCTAATCCTCCGGTATCTTTAGATTTCTGTAATGTTTTTAAACTAATACGTGGAGTTTTATTTTTCCAAAGGAATTTAGAAATAGAAGAGTCCAGGGACTTAAACCATTCAGTTGAAGGTTTATTTGGAATCATTGAGAATAAATAATTTATTCTCGGCAGCACCATCATTTTTACTGAGGCAACTCTTCCCATAAGTGATATGGGTAGAGATCTCCATCTAGTAAGATCGTCTTCAATTTTCTTTAATAGTGGGATATGATTTAATTTTATTAAATCCTCCAATTTAGGAGAGATATTAACACCTAAATATTTAATGTTACCTGATTGTAGTCTTTCATTAAGAGAATTATTAAACATGCAATTTATTGGAAGAACTGTAGATTTTGTCCAGTTTATAGAATAATCAGAAACTTTTGAAAATGAGTTTATTAACTTTATAACATTAGATATTGAGTTTCCTGAGTTCTCAAGAAAAAGCAAAACATCGTCAGCATAAAGACTAATTTTATGTTCTATGTTTCTACCCTTTATGCCTTTAATATCCGCACTTTGCCTTATTGCTGCTGCTAAAGGTTCAATAAAAATAGCAAATAATGCTGGTGAAAGTGGGCAACCTTGCCTGGTGCCCCTCTGTAAACAGAAGCTTGAAGATAATTGATTATTTGTCCTGACGCACGCTGTTGGTGAGTTATATAATATTTTTAACCAATTAATGAAGTAATTCCCGAAGCCAAATTTATTTAATGTAGCAAATAAGAAATTCCAATTTACTCTATCGAATGCTTTTTCAGCATCTAAAGAAAAAATAGCTGTTTCAATATTTTTAAAATACGAATACTCTATTACATTATATAATCTGCGAGTGTTTGTGTTCGAGTGTCTTCCTTTTATGAATCCGGTTTGGTCTGGATGTATAATAACAGGAGTTATCTTCTCTAGTCTTTTTGATAAGACTTTACAAATTATTTTAACATCAACATTAATAAGAGAGATTGGACGATAACTGGTAGGTAATACTGGATCTTTGCCTGATTTTAATAAGAGACTAATGTTGGCTGAATTCATATGTGTTGGTAGCCTGCCATTTCCTTCTGACTCAAGTAGCACTCTATAGAATATCGGTTCCAGTATATCCCAGAATTCTTTATAGAATTCCACCGGATAGCCATCAGGACCTGGAGATTTCTTATTAGGCATGCTTTTAATTGCTTCATGGAGCTCATCTGATGTTAATGGTGAGTCTAGTTTTGATGACTGACTAATATCTAGTTTTGGAAGTGTTACTTTCTCCAAGAATTCATTAATATCTTGATTAGATGGATTTATTTGTGGAGTGTATAGAGTTTTATAGAAGTCTTTAAAAACCTTGTTTATTTTTCCCTCATCATGAATTATATTTCCATTTTTATCTTTAATACCATATATAGATGTTTTTTCTTTGTTTAATTTGAGTTGATTAGCTAAAAAGTTCCCAGATTTATTACCGTATTCAAAATTATCTAATCTAAGTCTTTGTATCAAGAATTTATTTTTCTTATCAATATATTCATTTAGTTCTAATTTTAATTTGCGTAGCTTTTGCTGTGTTTCCTCTCCTTGTAGACCTTCTAATAGTTTAATGGATTTCTCTAATTCCTCAATACGTTTATTTTCTTTTTTCTTTTTATTTGTTGAATAGGATATTATTTTACCTCTCATGACTGTTTTCCCAGCCTCCCAAAGTGTACATGCTGAAGTTCCTGGCAAGTCATTAAACTCTAAATATGATGTCCATTCTTTTTTAAAGTATTGCAAAAATTCTTCCTCTTGAAGCAGTGATGTATTTAATCTCCAATTTATATTTTTTGTTGTTTCTTTTTTATTATCTAAATTTAGAGTAACTGGTGCATGATCGCTGACAGCAATAGTGTGTATCTTAGTGTCTGAAATATTGGTCAGCAATGAATTGCTTACTATGAAATAATCAAGACGAGAATATGAGTGATGCACATGTGAAAAGAAAGAATATTCTTTGCTATCAGGGTGAAAAGTACGCCATGCATCGCAGAGTCCATAATCATTCATATACTGTTTAACTATATTTATAGATTGCCAACTGCGTTGAGCTCCCACTGCATTCAGTCTGTCTAATTTGTCATCGAAACCAAAGTTGAGATCACCTCCCATTACTAGTGAGGAATCCATGTGATTTGATAGAGTGGAAAAAAAGTCGTGAAAAAAAGCAGCGTCGTCTACATTCGGCCCATAAATGCTAACTATGCAATAATTTTGTCCAAATATTGATAACTTTAATATTATATATCTACCTTGTGAGTCTATAACCTGATCTAATACTTTGAAGTTAACGTTTTTATGTATTAAAATTGCTACCCCTCTTTGTCTTGAATTATAACAGGCTGAAAATACATTAGGAAACTCAAAAGACTTTAGCTCATCCACAGTTGAGGCCAATTTATGAATTTCTTGGAGCAATACAACATCTGCCTTTAGTCTTTTAATCTGGTTAAAAATCCTATATTTTTTACTTTGGCTACCGGCTCCATTAATGTTCCATGTGACAAACCCTAAGGTACCCATACCTGTGCTAATGATAATATAGCTAAACCACACCCAATGTCACTAATATAAAAGATACTAATAGATCCAGACAAATACATATCCCTTTAATGATTAATTATATATTATTTTTAAATAGAGTAAGTGCTCTTCTTTTTTTTAATGAATCAGGGAAGTTTTCATTTATGAAGTAAATGTATGAATATATATAGACGTATGTGAACCCTTGTGCTTGTGCTCCGATAATTGTTAAGATAGAAAAATAGAGACAGAAAAACAAAAAGGAATGATATACATGAAAACATAACTCAGATAAGGAAAAACAACAAAAGAACCCTCTTACCACCTCAAGTGTCATTCCACCTTGTGTACCACCACTAACTGAGTGTGTCCCACCACCGAGCTGTGCTGAAAGAAAAAATTAAATATATCTGGTAAGTAATATTAATAAATACTATATATAATAATATTAATTAATATTAGCAACCAAAACATTTCTTACCTTGATTGTCTAATAAAGCCAAGGAGTAGCTTCTGGATCTCTAAACAGCTGACCGTTTATGTAGAGTTTATCCACAGAGATGTTAGCTCTTCTTCCTTCACTTATATTTTTCTTTCTTATCGGGTACAGAACGCGCCTTCTATTCAGAATTTCTACAGGGAATTGATCATTTATGCTAAAATGTGTGCCACGCAGTTCCCTACCTCGGCTTTTAACCTGTTCTTTTTGTTTGAAATGTTCGAATTTAGCTATTATTGGCCGTGGCCTAGTATTCTCAGGTTTTTTACCTCCCAGGCGGTGAACTCGATGAAAAGTGATCGATTTAACTGTTTCACTCGGCAACTTTAGCTGGTTCTGAATGAATGCCCGAACCGAGGCTTCAGGATCCTCTTCCGCTAGCTCCTGAATTCCAGAAAACACTAGATTTTCTCTCATGCTTCTGGCTTGAATATCTAAAATTGATTCCTTAATCTTCTTATTATCGCCAGAAAGCTGCGTCACCTGATCTGTTATTTTTTTCACTGTCCCCTTCAACTCTTTATTTTCTTTAGCGAGAGATTCTACCTGTTGTTGACTGAACTCGAGCGATTCTCTCAGGCTCTGGAATTCCTTGTGTAGTAGCTCCACTAACGCTAACCGAGCGTCCAAGCTAGATAACTTCTTGTCGATTGACTCAAGTATAGCCGTGAAGCCCGAATTATCCGCGGACGCTTCCGAAGAACTATCTGAGCTACCCTCTCGGTGTCGTTTAGCTAACGGGGCTAATTCGCTAGCAGCGCCGGATGTGCTGAGTTTGCTCATGACTAGCTTTTCAAAATAATCGTCTACAAACAATTCAAGGCTCTCCAAAGTCTCCCCGTCCAGTTTTGTTCAGTGAAGCAAATAAATCGTTATTAAATGTTAGTATATATTTTTTAATGACCTTACATTTAATTATCTAGTTTTATTTAAATAAATATGGACTTACCAATGATTTATAATCATACTCACGCACAGGCTTGAAGTTTTTCCTCAGCAGCAGCTCATAACACCTCCGCACCTCCTAAGGCTCTTCTTCTTCTTCTATCCACTATCTATCTATCAGTTGAATTGTCTCCCTCCTCCCTGCAGGCTCCATAGGGAGCTTGCTCCCTTTATGTGAAAGGGAGACAATTCAACTTATTCCTTCATCTTTAAAAACTGTGTTAGGATAGGCTAAGTGCTTGGTGACTGTCCAGTACTGTACATGTATTCATTTATAAAAATAAAAAGTAAGAAAAAAATAATTATTTTTTTTATTTATTTATTTTTTTACTATGTGATCCTACTTACGAATTTTTGACATACGAGCGCCCCCTAGGGACGGAACTCGCTCGTAAGTCGGGGACTACCTGTATTAGTATACTTTCCTATATACTTCTAGTTTATAATTTAGTTATCATAAGTATACTTTAAGTATACAACAAGTAACTTAAAGTATACTAGTAGTACACTTTTAATTAGACTTCCAATGTACTTATAGTGTACTTCAAGCTCATATTTTAGTTTTATCGAAGTATACTTAAAGTATACTAGTAGTACACTTTTAATTAGACTTCCAATGTACTTATAGTGTACTTCAAGTTCATTTTTTAGTTTATTGAAGTATACTTTAAGTATACCACTAGTATACTTTTCTTTAAACTCCAAATGCACTTGTTATATACTACAAGTTCATACTTCAGTTTATTAAAGTATACTTAAAGTATACCACTAGTACACTTTTTCAAATACTCCCAATGCACTTGTTATTTACTTTTAGTTTACAGTTTAGTTTATCATTTAAGTTACATTTCTGAATTTCTAAAACCAATACCATGTTGTCATTGTAATTGTTAGGTTACACTTGTAAGTTTGCTTAGCAGTACTTGCACAATACTATTTATATGCTGTTGGTGTCAGGGAACTTTGCCTTGGTGTAGACTGAATGAAAAAACAAAAAAAAAACAGAAATTACTCCAATGTTACACCATTCCATCATCAGTGTAATTACGCTCACATCAAACAGTTCCTTAAAATAGGTCTCTAGATTTCACGAGTGATAAACAATAATTTTGTAAAATTTTAATATATTTTAATGTGTTAAAATACACACATGTTAAAATATACTTAAAATAAAAGTTTATCAATTAAAGTCTAATGTTAAAAGTAATTGTGCTTCCCTTTAAAATAAAAAATAAAATTTATACTCTAGGATATTTTTGATTTAACAACTACAAATAATAACCTGCATTTAGCTTTGATTGTGAACTTTTTTTATTATCGAGCGCATAACCAAATCCAATCCAATCCATATGGTATCAGTGAATGGCATTTTTAGGTGATTGTATCAGAATCTGCATCAACCATGAACGGAGCATGGAACATTACAGTAATTTGTTCATAAAACGATAAAAACATTAGGAATGTATGTGGGAGATGAAAAGATGAGCCACAATAGGAAAATTCAGTAACTTGGGCATGGGGGATGGAGAGCTGAGCTAAAACGTGAGCAGGTACCTGCTTTGTTGTCATCTTCAGTCATCAGCTGCTTGATCTTCTGTCTGTTCCGCAGAGCTTCAATGAGACGAGGCAGGGTGACGTCATCATTTGGGTCAGTCAGCTCAGAGGAGGGTAGAGGGGTAGCATCAGGTTTCTTATAACAGAGGAGGTCCCATCTAAAGAAACGGAGCGAAAATCTGCAATTTAATACCGCCCAAAAGGTTTTTATATTTATTCAATTCCTTTGTAAATCCTTTAATAAGATTTTCTTTCCTTACATTGCCTTTCTTAAAACATTTATTGGATGATATTTCTGTACTTTGATAGTTTTTATGGTTGACTTTTTTTTTTACCTTTGTCTAAATGGGCCACCACGCTCCTCTAACTTGCATGATAGCTCCTCTGTGAAGGCCTGGTTTCTATAGCGACGGCCTGGAGTAAAGCCACAAATGGGTTTGTCCATGGGACGAGCCACTTCCACCTCCTGGGTCATCTCTGCAAACCGCATCACCAGCTGCACAGAGCACGTCTTGCTTATTTGACGAAACAAATACATTTTGTCTGTATAATAAGGACTCAGTGATCATGTTGGAGGTGTTCATCTTTAGGCTGAAAACAAACCTTGTTTGTGCCACACGTCTGGTTTTCTCTGAGTATTTCGATGCAGGTCCGCAGATTCAGCAACGACTGATTAATGTTACCTGTAAAGTAAAATGATATTAGGTTAAGTGAAACAAAGGTTGAGAGTAAAATCAGATCCTGCTGTTGGATAACAAACCTGCTTCACGTATCCATGTGCCTTTTGCCCCGGTCCTGCCAGTGCGCTCACTCCCTGCCAAGTCCACCAGGCACAGCTGACTAACTGTAACCTGGTTCTTATCCTGACGAATCAAAAAGTGACAAAACTGAATTGTGAAAACTGTAATTCATCTCAGTTGGTATTACGACTGTGGTTCCAGCTGACCTGGAGAATGTTGTCACCATCAAGAGGAGCCTGAGCCAGCTTGATGATGAACACGCTGTGTGAGCGACTCGACTCCCTGTTTAACCGAGTGTTTGCAACCTTCCTCTTCTTTTGACCTGGAGAGAGATAAAAATATATCACCACAAAAAACATTTAAAAAAAAGAAAAAGCATAATAATTAATTCTACAATTTCAACTCTTCCAATTTATGGCATAAAGCTGATCTTTTACATACCATCAAGGGGTATCATATCAATTCTTATCTATCATTTATGTGTGCAATCAGAAGATGTAGAAAGAAATTGTATTGTAATGTTTCCCCAAATGGATCAATAACATACAGTATCCATGCATTCAGTTAATTACCGTGTCATCAGGGTCAGACAACACTTGAACAGAGATGGGTGGAGCAACAAGTGTCTGTACAGTTGGTGTTGAGTGGTCAAAGCTGAGATCCGATCGCCACATCTTTCAACTGTTTCACAACTGCTGGAAGCTCTGTAAAAGAAAAAAACAAACAAGGGCAAAAGAACAAAAATTGTGAGTCACTATAGTTTTTTGATACCATTCAAACTTTACATTAGTCATTTGTGCAATGAAGAGCTGAGATATAAATAAGGAGGAACAGGAAGTAGGAGTCTGATCTAAAGAATAAATATAACATTCAAACAAGGCGTTCTCCATTTCCACATTTGGTTTTAAAAATAAGTGTCTCATCACTTGCTTCACTCAAACTACTTGCTAGAAATTACCTCTCAAGGCATCTAATATCAGTTTTCCTTCAGCCTCTAGTTTTCTGCCTGAAGCAGCCACAAAAACAGTAATGTTGCAGAAATACGTATTTCAAGTAAATTAGTATTTCAGCCTGGCTGCGGTTATTGTTCTGCTGGCTAGTAAGCGCATGTGTGTTAACGGAGATGTGACGCAAACATGCTTGCGTGGATGCGGGGCCTTGTCTCTTTGAAAAACCATCTAGGAACTTGAAGCAAGCCCCCCCCCCCAAAAAAAAAAAACTCGTAGCATATATGGGTTATTTAAACGCTAGAATAACATATTCTAACCTGCAGTGTTTTACTTGCCTCAATTCATCTACCTCGGCAACGTAACAAACCAGTTTTAGCTTGTTAGCTTACCGTTAGCTTAGCTTTTAGCCTCAGCAGGTTTTGTTAATACAAGTGAAAAAAGCCAAAACATCTAGCAAATAAACAACACAGAACCGATTACCTTCAACTTCCAACTGAATGTCCAGTCGTCGTCCAGACCAGTCTAATAAAAAGCAAGTTTTACGAGCGTTGAGTCCGACAGAAGAGCTTCTTGTCCGGTAGATGAAAAGGAAATAGCTACATTTGAACGAGGCGCGCAAAGCAAGAGTCGCGTTGATTGGTTGGATATGATCACATGCTACTTCCCCCGATAAACAAGAGAGGCGTTGATTGGTTAGGACGTGATCACGTTCTACTTCCCCCAATCCAATCATAACGTTTGGTTAAGGAAGCCAACATACAGAAAAATGGCAGAAAGCAAACAACTTCACAAGTACCTGAAAATGAATGTTTCACCTCATGCCTGGAGTAATGCAGAATAAAATTCAATAATGATACTAATAATAATAATAATAATGATGATGATGATGATGATGATGATGATATAATAATACCCTGATGCATGCTCAATAATAATAAAAAACAACAACAACAACAACAACAACAACAACAACAACAACAACAACAACAACAACAATATAATGATATTCTTGAATAAATAATAAGGTAATTACATTTGTAAAAAATACATAAAAAAGGATTGAGCTGTATTAAAAATGCATTCTTAATAGTATCTAATGTAGTTCATAAAAATTAAACTTCAAGTACACAGCCTTATTTTAAAGTATAAAATGAGTATACTCTTAGTACACTTAAATAAACTTATTTTTAGTATATCTCAGACAAGTACCTAAAAAGTATACTTCAAGTCAGATTAGTACACAGCCTTATTTTTAAAGTATAAAATAAGTATACTCTTAGTATACTTAAATAAACGTCATTTTAGTATATTTCAGATAAGTACTTAAAAAGTATACTTCAAGTCACATAAGTACCTAAAAAGTATACTTGAAGTATACTTAAATATACTTATTTTTGCTAAGGGCTATTACTACTACTGCTACTACTACTACTACTACTACTACTACTACTACTACTACTACTACTACTACTACTACTACTACTACTACTACTACTACTACTATTACTACTACTACTACTACTATTACTACTACTACTACTACTACTACTACTACTACTACTACTATTACTACTACTTCTGCTACTTCTGCTGCTACAACTACTACTATTACTACTATTACTACTTCTACTACTACCACTACTACTGCTGCTACAACTACTACTATTTCTACTACTAACACTACATCTGCTACTACTACTGCTACTACTACTATTACTAGTATTGTTACTACTACTATTACTACT